>VYZW01029971.1:0-18099 GCA_013401315.1 Balaeniceps rex | reverse complement strand
TGCATAACGACTTAGTCTTGGGAATATATATATATGTATGTATCTGTATGTATATATAAATAGGCCCAGAAGAACTAAGAAGGGCAATGTTCTTAATCCCGAGGGGATCAGAATGCTGTAGGATGAAAGCCAGGCAAAGTACAAACAGGCAGATGATAATAAGCAAGAAACTGGGCCTGGGGAAGAGTCTATGGTGTAAGTGCCCATAAGACAGTGAAGGGAGTGGGAGAAAAGGGAGAATTTAATAGGACTTTAAGGGAGAAGTCATAGACCCTGGAAAGGAGCATAGGGTAATTCAGTGAAGTGCAGTCAAGTAAGAAACAGGGAAGAAATTCGAAGCTGAGAAACTTGTTATAGGTGGTGATGCTGAGAAAGGGGAGCCTTTCCATTTGGTCTATATAGCAGGCAGACAACTGCTGATAACAGCCTGTCTAGAATTTGAAGGGAGGAGCAGGGGTTGTGTGAGTGAAGGCACCCAAGGATTCAGCCTGAATGAGAATGGCTGGAGCGCCGGCTGCAGTCACAGCTTAGTGCTAACCAGTGCTCCTAATAAAGAACACATTTAGTTTCGGAAATGTGGAGCTTTCTTGTGTTATTATGCAGCATACTGTATGTACAGAAGTGTCTGGGGTCAGTCTTGTGGCACTCACAGCATGGAGGGGAGTGATGCCATGGGAAAACAAAGAGAGTAAATAGGCAGCGCTCAGATGCCTGGGAAAGCTCGACACGATTTGAACAAGCAGAGGATAAGGGTTTGTCTGCATCTTCACCCCTTTACTTTGACATTTGGAGAGTATTTTGCTGTGGAGATATGTAGTAACAGAACTGCTTCAGCTAACAGCTAGAAATGTCCAATGCGAATGAAACATTTTTCCACACATCCTTGTGAGCTTGGTCTCAGAGGGCACCTTTGACTGGAGATGAGCAATACCAATGCCCTCTAACAGTTCATGAGCTTTAAGAGGTGCGAACACAGAGACAGCACTGGGCATGCTAGCTTGACTCTACAGATCTGCACTTGATCCAAACCAGGGAATGGGATTTTGCTTTGGATTCTTTTGTTTTCCCTGAAAAAAAAAAATTCTAATTTCTGCTGGGGATTAAAATGCTAACATTAAAGAAATGACCAAGGAGAAACTGAGGCACGAATTGTATTGTTATGCCAATATGAAGGACATCTGCTGCTAAATAACGCAGCAAACATCCAGGATTTTTTTTAAATCTTAGAAAAGGCCAATCACTGACCGGGTAGTTAGAAAAAATGCTTGTGAATAGAACGTTCCTTAAAAGCCTATTACAGAGTTCCCTGCATTTGTTTTAGGACTTGTCTGTACTTAAAGTTAATTTGACCTAGGGTTGATGTGAATTTTGAAAGCAAAAGCCATTTTTGAGTAATTCCATGCTAGGCAAGCCATAATCACATACTTACATAGCCCCTACTATCTTATCACGTAAAATAACATTGCTGTATTATCATGTTAGGTGCTGGGCAAGCCAAGTGTACTAATGGTGCCTGCTCAGGGGGAGTGACTAGCACAGGACTTGCTGAAACCATCAAATATCCTATTTTAACTGTTTCTGCACTTTCTCATGCTGGTCAGCAATCTGGTGTTTCTCCTTTAAAATATATTGCCCACAGAAGAGCACATTGCTGACCTACCAAGGTGTATGAGAGGGCTGGCAAGAAAGATGGGGTTGCTCCTCCTCCCTATCCTGAATATGAGAGATGCTGAGAACAGCCCCAGCTAATCCACATTTTCTTTCTCTTAGCCAGTGTGTGACCTGTTCAGTGAAAACATACAACACATTATGTAGCTGCTATTAGTAACAGAACTCTAGCCCAGAAACTAAAAAGGTTGGATTAATATTAATTATCTTATAGGTATCAAATTATATGCCATGTATATTTCTACTAAAGGTCAATATGGCATTCCTTCATTTTATATCCATCTGCTTCATTAGGTAAGGAAAAGTAAGCCAGATATAATGGATTTTTTGGTAGTTTTAATCAACAGTTTCATCAAAAGCACATTTTTCACCTGTGATAACAACATAATGGAAAACTAGATCAATACATTAATTATATCCACTGCTTTCTAAACTCTTTTTTTAAATGAATTACGGTAAGTGTTGTTGTGGAAATTGGAAAGAAAAAACCCATACAACTAAAAGATATTACCTTTCAGTGTCTGGCAAATGGTCTCAAAAATATGTCTGCCTATTTTTATTTTTCAAAGACTTTCATTATTATTCCATATAAAAGATCAGAAATTAGGAGACCTCTAATTGTAATGTCCATACAATAGCAAATAAGCAGTGTAACTGATTTTACTAACACATTACGCAGAACAGGATGAGGTAACAACAGCCTGCTACATGATAGAAATGGCAACCGTAATATTAATTTGGGGAAAATCCAAAATCTTTACTTCATGGGAACTCCTCCTCAGCACACTATGGTGAAGATAAATATCCTCATCGTCTCTGCCCATCCAAGGTTCTGTGACCACCACAAAGAGAGAGACAAGGCAGCTGTCAGAGCTGTAGGGAAGCATCTCTGCAGCCAGGATGTTTTCTTGTTAGGAAGACCATTTCCATACTGAAAGGCTTATTTGTCTCCCAGGATGTTGAGTTCTTGTAAGCCTAGAAAGTGGAAAAGCACTACAAATCAGCTGAGGTTTCTCTGCAGACCTTAGCAGGGTTTGAAAAACATTTGGTCTCCAGGGAAAGTGGAAGCTGCAGTTCTCCCCAGTTTGCTAGCCTTGCTATCTCCCCTAGTAACACACCATCTACAGTTACAGCTCCTCACACGTCTTGTATGTGTTTCATTGTACAATAGAGCACAGTGCAAAGAGCCCCAAGCAAGCACCAGCTTGGGCCAGTAAGTCTCTACACAAAACAGATCCAGAAGCAGCTCTGCCTTGGGGATAGAGCTTGTTAATTTGCATGCAAAATTGCAGAAGTATAGCTGTACAAATTCAGATCCAGCTCAGAGAGAGAGATAGGAGTGTCTTTACCTTGCGCCTCAGTGACTCCAGTTCTAGAGTTAGCCTGCACCAAGTCAACTGGAACATCTCTAATCTGCAATCTAAATTATCTTTACATGTGTACTATTAACTACTCTATGTTCTGTTCCAGTTTCCTTACCCCAAAAGACCCCTCTTTCAGCTGGTTGTTTTCCAGCTCTGGACAATATTAGGAAGACTGATCACATAGCAAGAGATGGATTCAGCAAAAAAGGAACAAGATAATCTAAGCTGGCAACACTTCCATACCAAGGTCTATTCAGCATCATGCCTTGCTACTGCTTCCATTTCTCCTCTTGATTCTCCCAATAACCAAAACCAATACATCTTTAACATTTATTTCTTAATATGCTCATATATTTTAATTGCCAGCTTAAAAAGGAGAGCTGAGCCCTATATTATTTTCTTCTCCTTGAAGGGCTCACTGGTTAATTCCCAAAGACATCTTGCTTCCAGGCATTCCCTGAAGCTTTCTGGTACAGAAGTCTATACCATTTGGGGAACTTTAATTTCATAGACTAGTATCACATGATCCTGATCCTCTGACCCAAATGACAGGTCAGATTTGAAAACATCTGGGACTAGATTCTTTGCTGGTTATGGGGAAAGGGGAGAATTGACTCTAATCTTGACTGAGGAGTGTAGGGGGCCCTCTGCAAGTATTAAACAAATTGTTGTGTGAGCAGTGGAATGAATTAAACCTGGTTTCTTATGAATTTGAGGTGCATAGGAGTGTGACCTTGGACTGAAGCTTTTCTGTATAGTGGTGTTATTTACTGCAGCTCTCACCTCCATGGATTCTCTGGAGCCTAAGATGTAAGTTCATGCTGCAGCGTTCCCTCAGCTGGGCAACATCACATTTTTTTGTTCATGTATCTGGCCACTTATTTTCATGAAATTTGTTAGAACACATTTACCTTGAAACTTCCGTCATTTTGTCACACTTCGTTAGAAAAGGCCACTAGATTCAAGAATTATTAGGGGGTACACAAGGACAGATACATGCAAAGAGACAGCCTGATCACAGATGCCTTGTTTCCATAGGAAACCAAACTAAAAATAGACAGTTTCCTAAGTGTTAAAGATGGAATTTTTATTTGTTTTTGCAGTTGGGAACCAAACAGACCCACTATTCACATGGCCCTAGCACATGAGAAGTTGGAAAGAAAAGTAATCTTCATTTTTCTGATAGATGCCTCAATACATGTAATACTGTGACCAGTGACATAACAGCCAAGTGTGCAAAGGCTGCAATCTGCTGGACTGGATGACAGGTTGTCTATGTGGCAGTATATATGAGATTTTTTCTTCTTTTAGCAGTATCTCTAAAATCATTTGGTAAGCTGTTTGCTAGAAATGCAACACATGATGACATCAGTCTGTGTAAATTTCATTGGTTTGAATGATCCAGGCACAAATAAGGTCTCTGTTTGGGTTTTCATTCATCAAAAAATGATAAAACAGATGTTAGCAATTCATTTTCCCCCAATCAGCTGCTAAGTATCAACCTCAATGTGGCATGCGGCAGCAAATGATAGCTAGGTATACCACGACTGAGAAAGCACAGCTTTCTTCTGTAATCAGAATAATATGGTCATTATAGCATGTGTATGAGCTGTGCAGTGCAACCTTTGGCTGCATCCTCATAGAAGATGGCATTTTACCTGTGGATGTCTTTAATGTATTTGAGGTGTTTGAGCTGAATCACTTGGGGATATTATATAAAGAAGTATACAGAAGTGAGGCGAGCCTCTCAAGCGACGGATAGGAGAGATGGAGAGAGTGACTGACAACTCAGACTATCTGTGTATCATCCAGCTAAATACATAGGGATCTTAGGACCAGAAGAACTGTATAAACACAGATAATCTGAGAACACTGAAGGGTCTCAAAACAGAAGACTATTTTTAAGGTGTAGTAACAATGCGGAAAGAATAACTTCCATGGCATCTTATATGCCAGTATGTGAGATGGTTGCATGAAAACAACCTTCTAAACCCTTTTCTTGGGACTGAAGCTGCAGGTGATAAAGGCTGTTTGTGCTTATTGCTACCACTGCACCTCAGGTGAGATCTATGGTCAATAATTTGCTAAGAGGCAAAGCAAGCCCTTAACAGCTGTACGGAGATGCCTTGGCTGTTACCAGCAAACGGTGGATGCAGCTGGAAATTTCGCAGAAAGCAGTGTCATGGCATTCATTTATATACCTTCGTGCAACAACATACAGCAATGTAACTTGGTGTGGAGCTATGCATCTCAAACCGCCATGCAACTCAGAAATGGCTGCTACTGGGCCTAAGCTTAAGCTTTGCTGCGACCTCTTTCCACTTCTATGTCAGACCCACTCAAGATCCTTTATGTTGCCAGAAAACTATAGGGGACCTCAGTCCTGAGAACCACATTTGTGGCTTTTAACGGCAGGAGGGGCTTTCAGGCTCACCCAGTGTGACAACCCCATCCCTCCCCCAGGAGCCATAGCAAACAAACTCCTGTGGCTGCTTCCTCCTGCTGCAGGGGCAGGCACCAGCAGCCACAGACTTCAAGTGCTGGCCTTTGTGTGAACAACTAGTACAGCTGTATAATAACCCAACAGCAATAACTAATAACCTTGTGGGGAAAGGGTGCTCAGGGCCCCCTCAGGCAGCATGCGGTCTACAATGGGTTGGGTTACAGTAAAGGAAGCCATGTTGTCATGACACTCCTCATCTTCCTGCCGATGCCTTGCTTTAGGGGACAGAAACATGTCCTGAAGAAAGAAAGTGGGAACATGAGGTAGGTGCAAGACCCCAGGTGAGGAGGTGAGTGGGAGCTGGAGAGGGGAGGCCTCTGCCAGTCAGTGAGGTGGGAAGGAGGGAGCCAGGCCCCTGAGGGAGTGCAGCTGGAGGCTGCTGCCATGATGGGGTGGGGGCGGGGGGGGGAAGGGTGCTGGCCCCTGCTCATAAGTGAGTGAAGAGTCATGTCTAAAAACTTTTGTTGCACTGCAGTTTGGAGGCTGGGTAGAGAAAAGGTTAGGAAGTGCTAGCTTAAATCCAGGATGGAGTTCTTCGAGGATAGGTTGTTACACACAGATTGATGCCACACTGTTGTCAACATGCCAGGGGTAGTTTTAGCTGTCAGCTCTGTCAGAGTCTGCCAACCAACTTTAACTTGTTTTCTGACTTTTCCAAATGTTTTCCAAGTTTTTGCTTGCTGTGTTGAGGATAAATTGTCCCTCAGTTTCTGTAAAACCACATTTGTTTACTTGTTTCCTTTTCATCTCAATTTCTTTCTGTCGTTTTCCCTTTTTTGGGGGAAAAAAGCATAAACCCTGCACCTTCGCCCAGCCATAATATAAACACACTTCACCGAAGGTGTCTCATAAACCATAAGGTTTTCCTCATCCACCAGTGGTCACTCTTGTGCAATGCACACTTGCCTCCCTCCTGACCTGGGTGTGCCTTCCCTATGGCCCTACCCAAGGTTATGGACTGGACAGCACATGCAGCTACTCAGGAATAAACTGTTACAGCAGCTCTTTTCTGTGATTTCCTCCAGGTGAAGACCTCTTTCTTCGGAATGAACATTTTTGAGGAAAAATCTTCCAGTTTTGTTAGAATTATCTGCCGTGTGTGCAAGAGATTTGAAGAGGTGAGCTACAATCCTGCAGCTTTTCTCTCTTTCCCAGAGCCTCTCTCTTACCACTCTGGTCTGATAGTGAATAACTCCATCTTGGAAAACAAATCTCTTATTGCAAACACAGTAATTACAGTGAAATAACATTTAAGGAATGTTAAAAGGACAGGGGACTTCAAAGATTGAAACATCAGAAAGCTGAAATTAAGATTGCACAACTACTGTGTATGCATTATGCTACATTTACTTGACTGTGGGGTTTTTTATTCACATATAAGATAGACATACTTCTGTTTTTCCTCACAGTTCAATGTGTGGTCCCAGGCCTTGTTTACTGCCCAGAGTTATTAATTTCTGCTTCAGCTCTTTTACAGCACTTTTTACAGTAACATTTATATATGTGATAAACAAGATTTAATTTATTTTTGTTATACCACCATAAGGTGAAGGGAAATGAGGTACAGAAATAACAAAAGAAAAGTATCCTAATATAAGACTATAATTATTTTAGAATACTTACCATTACATCTTCACATTAATCCACTAATTTGGGGTTAACTACAGAAAATGGGGGTTTATGATCATTATTTTCTTAAAATGCAACAAGGTAAAAATCTGGAGCAATTAGATCACCTGAGTGACATTAGTCAGTTATCAAAGTCAGCCATTTTGCTCCTTGGAATCCACTGAATTCACAGTAATGATACGTACAAAAGAGAATTTTAGATTCTGGCTACTTTCTATTTTCAGTGTATCTAAAAAAAATATATCTTTTCAATGTATTCATAGTTGATACCGCTTTTTTACTGATACTTGAGTTTATTATAAATGTTTTATGAAAATAGCCAGGTTAAACTTTATATGTTGCTAGCATGGCCCCCTTTTGTCCTCAGCTTCAACTAGTTCAGCACTTCAATGTATCCAGTCCTTGAGTATCAATTTGGGCCCCCTGAAAATGAGGTACCTATAAGTGACCATATATCATTGACCATGTGATTTGCCTGTCACCACACGATGACTTTAGTAATGGCACTTAGACAATCCAGATCTCAGTCTTAAGTGGATTTAATTTCCCTATCACTTCCAGGAATCTCTACCTCATTTATTACCTACAGTTTCTCAATATGTGGAGATCCAGAAGAGTCTACTTCACTATACATCCCTGATTCATCCCAAAGCAGGTCAGAACTATGCAAGGAATAAGGCAAGAGACTTGTAGAAAAAACTATGTTATTAAAGATATAACGCATACAAACACAGAGAGTTCAATTTCAACTGAAGGAGTAACATTGATTCTGTAATCTCTTTTCCCGTGAGTCCTTGACATTGAAATATATATAATTTTAGTATAGTTCCTGCCTGTCATCTTCTAAAAGGCTCATAAATAGAATGGAAAACAGATCTTGCATCACACTGACCCACTGAGTGGGTCACTCCTGAGTCTGGGATCTTTTGTACCATAGCATGAATCTCTCTATCTGAGCTAATGGAGCAGTTAAGAGCAGTGGCAGCTTTTATACATGCTTTCCTTATTGGCTTCCAACGGCAGTTTGCTCTGCTTACATCCTCTCCATAGCAAGCCTTTTCCTTCTTTCCTTCCACCTAGTGGTGCTCCCTCCTGTATTTGGTCCCAGATCCCCCTTCAGTCTGCCTCCTCTGTCTACCAGAACTCAGTCTTCTTTTGTCCTCGGCTCCAGTTTTCATCTCTTTATTCAGTCTCCCTGCACCTCGAATCTCAGTTTCATTCTTTCACCCACCAGTCTGCAGCTCTGGGCTATGACTCCTCCAGGCTCTTTGCCCCATTTACTTTACATGAGACAGGCTCTTCTACATTTGCATAAGGCAGCTTTGCCTGTCACACTGCCAATGGAGCAAGGAGACAAACATGATGCTGACCCAAAATGGCTTGCAACAGACCAGAGCTGCAGCTACCAAGATCACGCTGTTTGATGCGGTCCTTTTCAAAGACTAATGACTTGCCCAAATCAGTCTAAAACAGCTTTCTGCAACATGTTAGGCAATAGGGATGAATGAATGAGCATTCCTAACTTTGTATTTCACTTTCATTTAATGCTTTTCGTTAAAAGGCACGGAAAGATTTACACTTGAAATACCTTCTTCTGAGGGTCTGCATCACCCTCAGTACAAACAGCTCCAGTCCTTTTTTTCCTTGCTAACTTGTCAGACCTGTTTTTTCTAACCTGTGAGTGTCTCTGAGTTAGGGTTTGTTTAGTGAGAGACTGGAAGCAAGATCTATAAAAGGCTGCTGAACCCTTCTCTCTGCCACAGTACCGAAAGTTAGGTTTGTCCTCTCAGGTATGTCTTGGAAAAATTAATCAGGATGAATTTTGAAAATGTGTTGGTGTAAATGTAGTGATGGAGGATAGAGGCATATAAACAAAACATTCCAGCATAGATCTGAGCGTGAATTTTGTGCACATGAGCTGCTCTGCAGTAGTTGCCTGTGTGCTTATTGTTACTCCATTGTAAATGAAATATAACATAGCCCTGTGTGAAATAAACTATTTCACATTTACCTCTCCAGACTCGCTTGCATACAGGCGGTAATTATGGTTGATATGCTGTAAATTCACATTCAAGCTTAGATCACTGTCATTTATTTCTATGCCTGTACGAGAATGAAGTGGCCCTACTTTGTATGTGTTGCACTTTGCAAGCAAGGTCATTGTTATTCTGCATCCACCAAGTGTTTTATGAAGGGTAACAGATCCACTGTAAATTCACATTTCTAGTTAACTCAGATTTCTTTTTGTAAACATTGCCAAGTAAACAAACACTTTTCCACCTCTTTTAGAGTCATCATCCTTGGAGGAAGTTGTCGTGTTGTGATCCAGATCTATGAGTGGACCTGTCTTTGATGGCAGTGGTAAGTCTAAGACAGAACTATCAGGGTTTTCTCACTCCAAGTCATATAAAGCATAACAGTAAAACATGCAAGAGGAGGTTGTACATGATATATCACAAAATGTGGTTTGGCACCAAACACAGTAACAGTTTAGGGAACAGGCTGTTCTTTAAATAATATGCTTTTGTTTTCATGTTTTAATTCTTCATGCTACTGATTTACAGCAAAGGCTTTTTTCTTCAAAAAAAGCAGACCCACATCTAATGCATCGAAATGACTCTCTATGTGGTGTCTTTGTCAAACATTTCAACAAATCATTCAGCTTTCTCAGGGGAATTTGTAGAATTCACATTGGAATAGGATTGTGGGTTTTTTTTTTTCATTTGAACTGTGGGCTGGATTTTCAAATGTTGATGTGTGCAGATGTACATGCACAAATTCACATGCTTGGCTTCAAAAATCTGATCTTAAACACACAGCAGGTGAGTGAATCATCTGGGAGACTGAAGGAAAACTTCAGTGTTCAGCTAAAAATATCAAAAGAACCATGACCTGAGATGTGCCTGTCACCAAGCTTTAGCAGAGGTCAAGCCGGTGACTGGTAATTGGCACCTTTTGGATTTGATGTCGTTATGCAGTAAACACATATCCAGCAGCTAATCCTAAAAAAAAGTTAGAGGTTCAAAGCTGCACTTAATATTTTTGTCTGTTTTTCTGTCTCTCTTCGCTTTCATAAGGAAGTTTATTTTCTGTCTTACTAAGTGTTTATGCTGAAGACACTGTAATAACTATAGAGCAATGTCAACATGTCTGACTTTAGATTTAATCTTTTAGGTTTGATCTTGCCACTATAGTTGGCTCTCTGGTTTTCTGTGTTTGCCATACGTTACAAAAAATAGCTGAGTGATCAATGGATTTTTCAATTCCATTACAAAATAAAAATTTTAAAAACTTGCTTTAAGTCATCCCTGAAATTATCATTCAAATTTAAATGAAGTCTTTTGTTCCCTTTTTATATAATTTAAAATTTATAGAGACTCTTGTCTTCTTAGAGGTTTAGGTCAAATTTTAAATGAAAAATACTTGTTTATGCGGGAGAATTCTAAAGTATTCTTAACCAAAAAGTATTGGCATTCCTGAAATCAGGCATTTTTATTTTGAAAAGGATTAGAAAAAAACATTTTGCCATTTACAATATTTTCTGCATTTTTTTACCAAATTATTGACTGAATCTGTTCTAGTAACAAATAATTTTGGTTTCTTCAAAACTGTCAAAAAAAAACCCTGGTTCTATTTTGCACATTCCGTTTGTGAGGAAAAAAATAGAACAAATTTTGATTTAAAAACAGGGAATTAAAAGAGAGAGAAGGCAAAAAGTAAAATGTATTTCCACAAGATGGACCATTTGAAACCAACTTCTTATCTGTCTTTGAAGGAATAACTTATTTTTCACCAAAATGTGGTGAAAACGTGGCAGGGCCAAGCTATCTGATCTTCAGCAGTGCACCAGATATTACTAGGCAAACCTGCAAAAATGAGGCTTACAGGAAAGTGTAAAGGGAAGTGGGTGAGCAAATGACTTATTTGGTAGACTAAAAGCAGTGAACAACCGCCCGGATTGTTAAGCAAAGTAGCGACTGAGTATGAATGGAAGGGAAACACTAATGACGATAAAAGCTACTTGGGATAAACTGTTGGATTGAATGTGACTCGAGGCATCGACTTTCAGATGAGTTCTCTCTTTCTGAAGCCCCTCATGTTGATGAGCACTGCTTATAAAACTCCATCATGATAATGCTAACCATTGTAAGTGTCGAGGGCAAGGGTGAAATCCTGGCTCTGTTGACATCATTAACAGTTCTGCCATTGATCTGAACCGGGTCAGGATCAGCCCAAATTAAAGCAGTAGCCTTGCTGACAAAAGACCTCTAGTCAAAGGGAGGCCCAGTCATTGAGTTCATCAGTCCCACGTGTTATATTCAACAAAGGTCAATAAGATGGAAGGTCTTGGATTTAGATCGCTAGGAAGATAAGCATGCCAGGCTGAAACAAGACTCCAGAGAAATCAAGGGGTAGCATTATTTGGATATTTGCTGTATGGCTTGTTTGAGAATTTTTAAAATGTGCTTTATCCATATTCAAATCCAGTATAAACTGAAGTAGAAGAATATGATCTCCATGGGAAGAGGCCATGGAAACAATGTCTGTGCACCTGCCTACAGATCTATGCAAGCATTTTCCAAACAGACAGTTTGGAAACAGACAGCTACTGCTAATCTATTATTGTTTCCATGCAGATATTTATATAAATCCTCTTCTTGTAAAATGCCACATACCCTGCTTAGCTTTGAATACAGGCAGAAGAAGCACAACTTCAGCCTATGTAAATAACATTTAAAACTCAAATGGTTTAGGGATCTGGACTTAATAGGGGCAACTTTGTTAGAATTATCTATTAATTATAAAATCATTAATTCAAAAGGATATATGTTCCTAATAGTGTTTGTAACTTTTTTACTGACCCTTAAATGTTTTCTACTTGATTGTATTTCTGTCAAGAAAATCTAAAAATGCAGTCTTAATAGTAGCCACAAACCTATCCTATCAGTCAACTATACCTGTTAATTTAAGATACAATTACTTGAACACGGTTTGATAATACATGCTGTAAAGCTCTGTGTGTGCGAGTGCACATGCATGTGTTTATCTGTACGTGCATTCTTTAATTTTCTTCCTGAGACCAGCACGCTTCGGAATGATATTTTAATTTATTATTATGAAAGGAATGGCAACTGGTTTTTAATGGTTACAGAATGGTGACTCACAACACTGTCCCAGATGCTGTCACCGTCGCTATGAGAGCAGATTTGCAACATCTTGTCATAGGCACACATCAGTGCTCATGCCTGCTGCCTTCATCCCAGAGGACAGCCTAACACCTGCTGCTGGCAGCGTGCCGGCCCTTCGGGGAACAAATGTTCCATTGCTGCTGGGTGATAGGACAGGACAGACTCGAGATTTCAAGTGAACTGGCTAAAGGCACCCTAGGGCTCGGTGCACCCACCCCAGCACCCAGATGGTTGCCATTTCTGTAGGAATATTAGAGAGTGAGTGGTATGCCTATATCTGTCTCCTATAAATAAAGAACAAGAGGAAAATCAGCAGCACCCTGGATGATAAGATTTCTAGCATTAGCTGTAGTTCCTTAGGAAAAAAAAAAACACACCATATTTCCAGTCAATATTATGCTGCTGGAGTAATATGTGTCTACTCAGTATTTATTCACATAAGGAATTTAGAAGAGTGTGTTAAAGATATTTTTACAGGAGAATATAAGTGCAAATCCACTTCTGGAAGGATAATGTGCTTCTTTCCTGCAGAATATCCTTAACCTTATACAATTTACAAATCCTAGACAAAATAGGCATCATTTTTATTTTTCACATAGTGTTCAGCTGCCATACCTTTATGTTGCCAGATGTACTATGTTAAGATGAAATGTAAGAACAAAAAAAAAAGTGAGTAAGTATATTTTGCAAGTGTTTCTTTTAACTGTATTTTTCAATACACCTATCTCAGAGTTGTAAAAATAAAGAGTACTGTGCACTAGCTCTGGAGAGCCCAGATTTCTCACTGAGGCCAAGGAAAGCTAACAGGACTCCTGGGTTAGAATAAGAAGCTCAGTGCATTTCAGGATCAGGTCTCTTGGATAGTACGTAATGCGTTTCTTTCCATTTATTACCACTCCACATCCAGTGGGTGATAATAGCAGTGTTATGATGTCTTCAGTTCATGTGGATTGAATAGCAGGCTAATAAAGATGAGGGTGATGCTTTTTTCAGCTGTTATACTCAAATTTCAAATAAAACCATTTTTATTCTCTGCTTTTGAAAGGGCTTTTTGTCCACATTATTCCCCAAAGCTTAGATCAAAAACATGTCATGTTTCTGAGAGAGGTACAATCCAGCATGCATTGCATTAGTATTTCAGCTACTGTAATATAGTTTTGATACTTTTTTGCATTTCAGTCTTTGCACAGGAATTTGCTCCTATGAAAATGGGATCCCTTAAAAATAAAAAGATTGATCATATATTTATAGGACGGTGGCTTGATCCGAAGCCTCTAGATTGTTGCAGCTTAATTCAATGTGGTTTAAATCAATGTGCAGTGGAGCAAAACCCAGGTGATATTTCACTTTCACTGCAGTATGCTGCACTATTCTGCAACAAATCGATCTAGTCTACATCACAATACACTGAGCGACATCCTGAACTACCAACAGGAAAATTCCGCGTGACTTTCACCAGTTAAAAATTCCCTCTTTTTCTCTTGTTAGAGAGGTAAATGGTTGGGATATATCCCTGCAAATTCTTAGGAAAGAACAGCATCACACAAACAGCATCATTTCTCTTTGTGGTTCTTTGAACACATGTTCCTATGTTATTCTTTCTGATGGTCTCTAAATAAAGTTTCCAGGTAATGCCAATTCATAATAATCTTTCTGCTAGTGATCCCACAATTGGCCCTTGGCAAATTGCATTGTTTTTCTTTGTCCCCTAACTGTTTCTGTAAAATGATGCTAATAATATCCACAACAGAGAGATGCTGGGTGAATCCGTGTGCCCGCAGAGGACTTTGAAGATGAAAAGGCTTATTTAAATGTTACATATTGCCACTATTATTATTAAAGATTAAGAGTGCATTCTGCCCTCAGATGGACATGCGCAGCTGCTGCTATTCCTATTGTCCATGTTTACGCAAATAACCACGCAATGGTGCAGAGATGTACAAATCTAGAGACTGTAAGTTCAGCAAGTCAGCTTCACTGGAGCAAAGACAAGGTTTTTATGTGCAGATGGTAGGCATGCAAATTTGGTATGATCACAATTTAGAGGTGCTTGTAAAGCATTTGTGTCAAATGAACTCCTTTCAGCTTCCATTTCTACAATGATATTAACTACAATGAGAAAGAATAGAATGAAAGAGCAGGAAAAATATTTATCATAAACCTTTGGATAAATCTCCTAATCAAAAGTGACTAGACCTAGGGCAATCCTGGTGACAGAGACCAGGATACAATTCAGAGGTCAAGCTGAGCTCTCATCACATTTGGGTCATGCTGCATGAATCTTCAGTTTGCAAGGCTTCCTTGTAAACTGTGGAGTATCCTGGGTCCTAATGCAGGAAATTAACCCCAAAGGTTTGATGAATCTTAAAGGGCACTTCTAATCTGGAATTTCTATTCAAACTGAAAAAACGATGGAGGCCCTGTTATCGCTCAAACATTGTGTTCTATTTTGACATTGTTAAAAGTATTTTTTCACTGTCCTGCATATAGTCTTTACAGAGGATTTACAAGCTAATCTTTCTGACTGTGCCATGTCACTCTTGTGAAATTCAATTGCAGTTATATAGTCACACTGCCTTTGATTATCTTGCCAGGTGTAAAGACAGTAAAATTTGGTCTAATGACTAGAAACTTAGCCTTGTACTCAAACAAAAATCAAAAGGATACTCTCCCTAAACAGATTGTCATCTTCCACTTTTCAATGTTGACTGCTTTGTTTTAATTCACTTTTTTTGATTGAGTCAGTACACTTGCAAGATAGGGATCATCTGAATTCAGAAACAGAGTAAAGAAAACTGCCACTCGATTGTTGTTTTAAAGACAATGTTGGCAAATAGCAGAGATGCTATGGGAAAGCTGCATTTATTGCTTTGTGTTTGGAACATTCTGTGAAGTGAGCAGAAATGAGGCTGATCCATGCAAGAACCAGGGTTTCAGAAGTCAAAGAAATAAACAAGTTCCTGAAGTTAATGATACCGTTCAGTGCATTTTTAAGGCCAAGAATAAGTAAGTCAGTAACAGGAGATATATGCATCTTCAAAATCCAACCACCCAGACCTGCTATTTTTTTTTTAATAAAAGCATCAAAAGTGGCTTATGGTTTGAGAGCTCAACATTACTACTGAAGAGCTCAGCATTAAGATAAGGGAAGCCAGAGAGTGTGGGCCAAGCTGACTGACAGAGCAAGCTAGTGTCTGAGCAGCTGCGTAAGTGCTCAAAGGGCTCTCCTTGCTTTTTAAAGTTTAAGACAAAAACAAGGAAAAAAGAAAATCTTTCATTAAGGCCCTATTGCCCTGGATAACCGAGGAGAGATTCTGGGTGGTCCCCATAAAGTTTCTTTTTAACTTGATAGCCAGAGTCATGGGTATTTTTCCAACAGTTGTAGGGGATGAAATGACACTGAATTAATTTCCTCTTTTTTAAATAAAATTAATTAAAGGAACAGCTAGATCTCTATACAACTGCCTTTGAAATCATCTCTATTGGGCTTGTCTGCATGTTCTATGCAATATTATATATTTGTATGGTCTAGCCCTCCTTCGGGCTAAACAGTTGATCGTGGTAACCTGGAATGCCTCACTTGAGCACAGCAGATCATTTGGGCTGGCTAGTGTTCAAGAAGGTCACTGCTAAATGCAAAGATATTTAACAGTGGTAAAATACGCGACCTGCTCACCTAGCTTCTTAGAAAGTGTAGTCATCTGCCATCTCCAAGTCAAGTTCTCCTGCACTGTAGGTACCACATACACATGATATAAAACTATTACGTGACAATTGCTAAAACTATTGGTTGAATTGACTACCTTGTATACAAGGTCCCCAAACAAGCTAAATATTTGACAAAGCTGTAAACAAGAAATCTTCAGAATTAAGAGGGGATTTTTCCTGCTGTTCCTTCAAAATATTAATGATGTATTTTACAGCCATTCCTTTCTTAGAAAAGCTATTCCTAACCTAGGAAAACTTTGGTTTCATGACTGCTCAAGTTCTGAGCTTGTTCTTGTCTCCTCTTCATGATAACAGCTGTGCCACCTAATAAGATCAGCCACCCTGTGCTGCCCTCGTTACTCATTATCACTCCTTCACTAGATCTTCACTTTCCAAAGACCTGTTTTGGAATTCCTTTATGGAATCCACTGGCAGCAAATCTAGGCAATCTACCTATTTGCTGCCTAATTTGCAGCTATCTGCTGGAGGCAAAATGAGCTGGATGGTTGGCCTCCTTCAGATGAACCCACCACCTTTGGACCACTACACATCAATGTAAGGAAACTCCACTGCCAGGTTATTGAAGACAAAAGAATGGACGCAACTTGAGGAGATATATAATATAATATAATTTTGGACCCACCAGTCCCAAAATATAATTTCTAACAAGAATTGGAGATGTATCCAAGAAAACAAATGCTGCTTGGACAGAAAGTTGATTCTGCATTCACCTGCACAGACATTAAAAACCTCCATGTGGCAAATAATGACTGTTCCATGGCTTAAGATAGTTCAAGGACACTTTCCAGCCCACTTACGATTCAGCCATGAGACAAAGTCTGAGAGAAATCATGATCTCATCATGGAAAAATAATGAAGAGTAAAGTAAAATCAAAACAAGCAAGTTATGAAATATTTGCTTAGTTCTAGATGACAGTCAAAGCAAGAAAGACCAAGTATTTGAACAGGCATGAAGTCAGCTCATCATTATTTGTCCTGTAAGAAGTGCTGGAGGCACACTGTGGGCTTGCTGGCCCTTCCACTGTGCCTGTTGTTGCAAGAATAGCTAAAGTACTGCAGCTTTTGAGTCAGAGCCATTTCACTCACTAAAAATAATTCCTTTTTTTTTTAAATTTACAAGAGCAATGATTTTATAAAAAAACCATAACATGTAGAACAAGGGGAATTTTGAGGAAAAATTACTACAGAGGTGCTTTTCCTTAGGAGACCATTGCTTACTCAGAGATGTAATTGAGATCTCCAGCTTTTCCCTTGCCTTGATTGACACATGTGTTCATGGCTCCTACCTTCAGTTTTGTACCATGCTCATCATTCCAGGTCCTGGGCATCTTTGAACAGTTGACTACTCTAAATGCAAGGACCTGTCACATGTTGTTTGTTCCCTCATTCCCATCCTGTATGATGAGTAAATTATTTTGGTAAAGGAAGCATTTTGGGGGGATTTGGTAGGGCTTGTGTGTCCTGAGTAAACACCTAGTAAAAAATATCTCCATTGCAAAGGCTTATGGAATATTTCTTGTAATTTCTTTGTCATTCTAGCGAAAAACAGTCCTTGGGAAATTCTGGTTATCAATGTCATAAGAACATAAGATATGCCTTTCTGCATCTTTGATCCACCTAACCTAGCATCCTCCCTACTAAAGGAGTCAGAAGTGAATTCTAAGGGTAGAGTATAAAGGCAGCACTAGAGTGACCTTCCCTTTGTATAATCATTCTGGTTTTCAGCAATCAGTAGTTTAAGGACTCGAGGCTGCAGCTGGGTCATTCTGTCTAATGGTTATCAGTAGTTTTATTCTCCATGAATTTGTTTAACAGCTTTTTTTGTATCATCAGTTTTATTATTCTTCAGAACACTGACGGGGCTTAAGATTGGATCATTGCAAGAGTACACTATACATTATTTATATTCAAAATATTTAATGTCTACCTCAACAATATAGCTTTACTTGTTCTAAGATTATATATGAGGTTGATATTCCTGCTTGTCGTGGTTTAGCCCCACTCGGCAACTAAGCAC
>VYZW01029970.1:118335-318157 GCA_013401315.1 Balaeniceps rex | reverse complement strand
AAAAAAAAAAAAAAAAAACTGCTGCAGCTGTTTGGCAGCTTGGTTTTTTTTGCTTTAGGCAAATGACGAGAATAAGTTCAGTTGCAATTGCTTTGATGTAAAGAAAAGTTAATAGAGATTTTAGTAGCAATATCAGCGTAAGAGCATTTGAGCTCATGACCTTTGCATTGTAATGAAGCCGGTTTATCTGCCAGGCTGGCAGCCTTTCCTTTCCATACGTGGGGATATTCAGTTGCTGGCACCAGGACAAGAGTTTTGGAGGAATTCAGAAAGGTTTGTTCCATCTTGTTCATATGCAGTTCTGTGTGTTCATTAGACACACGTAGAGCTGCGTAGCACGTGTCCTGAGCAGTAGCCGCAGTATCAAGGTGTGTATATAGAAAGATGCAGGCTTAATACATGTAATTAGCTATGAAATCTTGGGAAACACAGACCTGGTTTAGGGCATTCCCCCGTGTTTTGACGTGAGCCCTGTCCTCAGCAGCACAGGGCAGAGCTGGGCATCACAGTGTCAGTCCCCAGGGTACTCTGGGCCAGCGCCATCGTTTGCTTCTCCTACCAAGCAGTAAGCCAGCACCACAGGCTGGTCCCTTCACAGCGTGGGTGCCAGGTCCCCGTCTTAATGTTGTTCACACCTGGGTTTGCACAGTGCTTACCTTGCCTATGTGTTGCAAATATCAGCCAAAATCCCTGCGGTCACCCGCATGCCTTCACAAGCCCTGCCCGGGCTTGCTGTGGGTTGCTGAGCTTTCACATGGAGCTCCCAACCGATGTTCTCCTCGAGCCTTTGCTCAGGTCCGCCCTGCCTGTGATTCAGCAGCGTGTTCCTGGTGCCACCAGTTAATTCCACAGCACAAAAACCTTGCCCGAGGAACGCTGCTGGAGTGGTTTGGCCCCCCCGGGACCTCCCCGCCGAACAACAAGGTGCAACAAGGAGGCAGTGTGATGAGATTGTTTAGGCTGCAGCCTGTGTCGTGGTGAGAGGGGCAGCAGTTTTTAGCCTTGACACCCTGTCAATTTTCTATCAAAGCACTGGAAAACGGGAAGCTGACTGCAAAAGCCACCATGCTCTCAGTACAGCATCCCCAGCGACTCACAGAGAGAGGCAAGGCTGTCAAACACCTCTGTGCGCTAAAAACCTGCTACCAGGGTGCTGCACAGGACAACTTGCTTTCCCTCATTCTCAGTAAATATGAAGAAACACCTTTTGCTTGGCAGAAACACGAAATTCACTCATGAGAAGGACAATTGCTATAGTAGATGTAGTAAATAGAGTTTTATACTCTCTTTATGTTCCATGAGCATACACAAAGATTTCATTACTGTTTCAACAATGAAAAAGGAGCTTTGGACACGGTAGTCAAAATGGAAATGGACCGGGTGTAGCTTACAAAACAGGCTGGACGTCTGGAAGAAAAGCATCTATGAAGGAAGCGCAGGTAAGCGGTGGGAAGGAGTGCTGGGCAGGGCTGGTGTGGAACCGCTGTCGATGGGTTCTTAGCAAGGGATTGGGCACACCTCTGCCAGGAGTGACACAGGCAGTATTTGGTCCTGCTTTGGGGTCCAGGGTGGACTAGAGAATCCAAGGAGATCAGTCCCTGCCTTACTCTGTCTACCATCAGGCATTTAGCACCTGCAAATACCATTAGAAGAGGCAATAGCATTTAAGTTGGGTATGAATGTAACGTACGCATGGGATAAACAAATTATATGCTCTGAAATTCATTTCGTCGTTTGAGATGAAAATGACCGATTTTGCCCAGACGATCGTCCTTGTCTCATGCACCTCCTAACCCGGTCAGGCACCTCGCCGCGTCCCGGGGCCCCAGGGCTTGCTCGCTTTCTGATGACACTCGCATTAACCTGAGGGTTAGATGTCCTGACAGTCTGCCAGCTCGGGTTTGCTCATTTTCAGGAGGTTTCAGCTTCTTGTCCCTTTCTAGAGGCGTATTATAGCAGAGTCGGTGTCCGACAGGACACAGCCCTCACGCGAAGTGCTGCGGGATGGCCTCGTGCTGCGGGACGGCTGGGCGCAGGAGCACAGGCTGCTGCAGAAGCCTTTCCTCCGTTCCTGGAGCAAGGGCAAGAGCACACTGATGCCAAACCTACAAAACCAGAGGTTGAAACTGTCTCCCACTGAGAGCAGAGCAGCGCAATAAACTGATTTTCACTTTGTTCCATGGGAAAAGTAACTTCTTGTTAAGTACTGCCTACTCTATTGTAATCAACACATTTTACAAAAGAAAGGCATACTCTTTAGGATGAATATGGGAGGTTTGTTGGAACCCCACAAATCTATTAAAGAAAGTATTTAAATATTTAATATTAAAGAAAGTATTTTACAATAAACTCATTGTTGCCTGTTAGAAATGGGTGAACCGAGCGATTTCATTCCCATTCTGCCAGCGGATCAGCAATGGACAATTTCTAGCCAACAGAAGCTTGCCATTTCCATTTACGTGCTGGCCCATAGGCTAGGGCTGGGTTTGGTTGAGCGCAGTGTCAAAGGTTATCGAAAACAGCTTTTGGGGCCAAATCAGCCATGACAATTTCAGACAAAATACCATGGCCAAAATACTTCCAGCACCCCTGTTTCCAGGTCTGCACAGTCTGAATTCAGAGACAAGCTGGTTCCTGGCCGCCAGCATGAGTACGTCTGGGTTGAGGGCTCAAACGCAATAACAGAGATTGCTTTGGAAATGCAATGGGAGAGCCTGGCAAACTTTATGTTGTGTTTGTTCACCTTCAGCTGTCCCAAGAGGATTGCACGAATTGCTACGGGCTTTTTTATATGCACCGGACAGCTGCCCTTATTTATGACACCTTCTTTTAACATTATGAGGCTTCAACCTCACACATCATAAAGCTCAAATTAAAATGTGTCCCTCTGAGCTTTCACATGGTGCGCACAAACGCCATAAAGTGAAGTGGGAGATGAGCAATGACAGCGTACCACATTCCGCATCACAGTTAATGGTAACCCAGAGTGTATCCTGACAGGTTTTATCTCCCACTGTACATATAACATTTTGAAGAGCATCCTTTAATGTTCCTTTACACGAGCTTAGTTTTGATTAGGATCTAGAGAAATGTTAAAAATGGTTGGTATCTATATGCTCTTGACGTCCCTGACACAACAAAAAAATACTTCTCCCTCATGGTGGTAGAATTTGAGATAACTCACCTTCAATGAGACAGGAGGCTCCACATCTCAAACCCACAGCTCCACTTTTCTCTCTTTCTCCTGCTTTCACTGCTGAGAAAGGAGCACAGGCTCAACAATGCTGAAAACTTGCCTGGTTTGCATTAATTTTGGGGTGAAGGAATAGATGCTGCGGGTTGTAAGATTGTATTCTACAGTGTCTTCATGGAGAATACCTCACTCAGCACCCCAGCTGTGTTATTTGGGCTTCATGAGGAGCAGTGGAGATGTTGGAGGTGGCAGCATGGTAAAACAAGTGTCCCTGGAGAGAGAGGCAGTTTCTAATGCACGCAAAAGGTAAAGGTGAAAAAAGAATCCCACTGGCATTGCCATGAGCAGATATTAGATTGCCCTCCTAGAGATGAAAAATCATAGAATCATGGAATCATAGAATCGTTTGGTTGGAAAAGACCTTTAAGATCATCAAATGCTCAGCCTCATAACACCACGTGCACGTGAGCACTGCACCGTGCGCTTAGCTCTGCCTCTGCTCCATGGTTACTGTGAGTCAATGAGGGTGAGGAAGAGGATGCCCCCATCATGTGCATTTTCCCAGCACGTTGGAAATCCCACCGAGCAGCTGCAGTTCCATGAAGAATGTACCTGGAGTGTGGTTTCTGTGGCAATGGCCACGGCAATCGGCGGCTGACCTCTGCCATGCAGCAAGGCATGGGTGCTGATACCAGGTGGCAGTGCTGGGACTCAAATAGCCATCTCGTAAGTAGCACTCGTACATATTACGCTGCTCTGTTGCTTTAAGTGAATATCTTTAGTTTATAAGTACAGGGAAAATGGAGACATTTATGAAAGAAATAAAGAACTGGGAGCTGGAGGACAAAAGACTTTTCACCTTGCAAGAAAAGGATGAATATTGAAGGAGGAGATGGATTGGGAGCTCATCTTTGAAGGTTAGGATGGTTTTCCCTTTCCTTTTGTTTCTCCCCCATTCATTTCAATGAGAATGGCACAGAATAATAATCTACTTGTTTTGTCTGTGTGATAATTGCATCGATAATTTAGTATGATTTAAATAATCAAATTCAGAGTGTTTTGTATGTCAGAGTCTGAGAAAGGGTTTTCTTTAATCTCCAAAGATGCATATTCATGATGCCATTATATATATAGCTAAAGAAATTACAGTACCATTGTCTGCTTCAAACAAGTCATCCATTGCCTGCTTTTTTTAAAAAAAGATGAAACAGTCAAAACACAAGATGATTGATTTGTACTTTCAAAGTTCACCTCCTCTCACTTCGGTAATGGATTTCTTTATCTATCAACAGCTATCCTTGTCATTTAAGTCTGTCCAGCACAACCTATACTCAGGTTTAAGTGCTGTGTCAAGCAAATTCATGCCTTGAGGTTTTTCTGCCCTCTCCAACTCATGTTTTGATCTTGCCGCCGCAGCAGAACGGGTCCTCGGTGTGCTAACCGTGTGCCTCTTGCCTTGCTGGTTGTGCTGTGAGCTCTCCTCAATACCGAGCTCGGGATACAGCCAGGGGCTGCTTCTGCCTCCCGGGTGGTGAGCCGTGGGACGTCCCAGCAGCCACGTGCACGCCGTGGTTTCTCCTCCATTTGTCGTCACTGCTAGGCTTCAGTTGGCAAACGCAGGAGCCCCATTTTGTGTGCCACCGTTCATTTTCCAAGCGTAGTGTATCCCTATTTTCAAGATTATTGCATGTGTGGTTGCAGCTATGGATCTTATTAAGTGAGGAAAAATAATGGTTGTAAAAAAGAACGCAAGAATGGCCCCACTGAAGACTGTGGGAGTTGTGGTCAGGGTATATATACATAAATAGGTCATGAGAGACCTTGTTGCAGTGCACAAGATCATGAACCCATGGTAAGAAGCTCCTCAGATTGGTATGGCAGTCTATTTTTGCACTGGATTTGAATATTTGCTGGATCAAGATTTAACTAATATATTGTACAAGATAATGAAAATACCCTAAGAAGCATCCTTATGGAATAGTATTTGCCTTTGAAGGATAGAAAAAAAAAAAAAGGCTATTCTAGAAATATTAATATTAACATACCACAGGTCAAATACCTGTAATTTTGTTGAGTTTAAAATTTAATCTGTTATATATCACCACGTATTGGTACTGAAAGGCATTTGTTAAGAGAGGTAGCCGCAGGTCAGCAACTGACATACACGGGCGAGACAGAATTTAATAGCAGTAAAGCCTGATTTTCCTGTGCTTTGTGACGCTGTGTGGTGTTGCCATTTTGAAATCCACAGCTTAGGGTGAGAAAGTTTCAAGATATGTGGAAAAATAAAATTATTTTCCATGAAAATTGGCTGATATTTGAGTATGAAAATATTACATTGAAATCGGTTGAACCAGCTACAGACTAAGGTGTCGTGTTTAAGAAGAGACAGAAGAATCTGGCTGGGAAAACCAGATGTAAGAGATGGGTGAATCATTTAATGTAAATTCCTTAGTTAGCTATTTTGGATTCTTTTGTTCACAAATTGTCTTGAAATAGCTCATGAATTTCTCAGTTATATGTTCTTGAGTCACTACGCCAGTTTTGTAGACAGCTTGTTGTATGTGCTGTGAGAGATGTTTGCCGTCTCGCCGCTCTGGCATGCCGTTTGGTGGCTATTTTTCTTTCCATCCGTTGGAAGAATGCAAAATTCAGGCTTTCTGCATGAACAGTTTTACATACACGTTCAAAATGTATTCACCATTACTGTTATTTAATGTTTGCATATACCAACGCTCATAGGAATTGGATTACAATTCAAATAAAAGAACCAGAATTAAAACATGTTTTCACAAGAATGGGTAATTTATGCCTGGATAGAAACCTGTGTGGTAGAACTGAAATAACAGCGGGAAGGGGGTGGATAAATTATTTATTCTCCACGTACATATCAATTTTTTTTTTATATGTGTTATTGAGCTGAGCATGGAAAAGCTTTTGCTAGTTTCTTGCCTTTGTACATAGCTCCTTTTCAAACTGGAACTGGGGGGTTTCCAGTTTGGTTACTTCGCAACAGCAGGGACTGCGGTTGGGCAACCTCACTCGTGCCTTTCCTCCTTTCTTTTATTCCTTCCTTTCTTTCTTTTCTTTCTCTCTTTCTTTCTCCGTGGCAGAGCCTCAGCAGACAAGGAGAACACAGAGCTTGTCGCACCGAGCGCAGCCTCACTCGTACGCCTGGCCAAGCGGTCTGTCGTCGTCGTACCACATTTGTAGTTCCACTGACGGTTAATCCCTGGAGAACGCAGTCTGCCTGCTGCGAAGCCTGAGCTAATGCAGGGCAATTCCTAAGAGTGCAATTCAGGGCGGGTTTTTTCAACTTTTTTTTTATTATTATTCTTTACGGAGAAATGTTTCTAAAAAATGTTGGTGGTTGAAATTAAAAGAATTAGATTTTTTCTTCCATTTGTTCTGAGGCAATTAGTTACTTAATTACTGAACACAGCTTTTACCAGTGGCTGTGATGAGGTACAAAGTCCCCATTTCTTCAGACTCAGCCATCAAAGACTTTTAGTTTGTGCTTTTAATGGGGAAAAGAGTCCTCCAATGGGTAAATACCTTGCAGTGTTTAGATTAAATTATTGTGTATATTTAAAAGTATTGAGGGTATATTTAAATTTTGAAAAAGGCATAGTTAGTCAAGCTATGGCATCCACTAATATGATTAAAACAGTTTTTAAAAAATCACCCGTTTATTATAACATGCCTTTCAAGTAATATTGTATATTGGTTGCTGAGATCTGTCGTTTTGTCCACCAGCTCTGTCCCATGAGCTAAATTTTGCCTGGTTCAGGAGAAGCACGGGAGTAAATTAGAATTAATACATTAATTTTTAGCGTATTAGCTATGTTTAAGAGCGTGAGGGCTGCAGCTGAGAGCACTGAGTGCGTGAGGGAGGCAAATCTCCCGGATGGGAGGAGAAACCTGCATTTAGTTTGTGCTTTGCAACAGAGCGAATAGCAGAAACCCGGCCGGAGGAGCCGCGGGAGTGAGAAGCCCATTGTGGGGAGCAGAAAGCCCTGGGAAGATGCACCCAGCGCGGGCAGTGCCTTTCGAGGCACCAGGCGCCGTCTGGTGATCAGCAGAAATGCTTGTCCATGGGCTGGGGTGTTTTCTGCTTTGAACTTCAAACACAAAGGTTGGAAGATGAAAGTCTGACTGTCCTAAGGAGTTACTGACTTTATCCTGGATATGGAGCTGACCTCTAACGAGGTAAAATAGCTGAATACTACAAAACACTCGAAATAACAGCAATAGTAATGCACAAGAAATCTGTAACCCGTACATTGACATTTAGTCTTAGAATTAAGCTGTTCCTATTTCTTGCTTATTCCCCCCAGGTTAGCTTTTGTACTTCCAGGAACATTTATAGAAAAGGCCAAAGGCGTTTGCTGTCTAGGAACCCTCCACACAAGTACCAGTCCATGCGCGTTCAGGTCAGTGCGATGGTCCCAGTATGTGCTGCTTACTCCCTGCCTCCGGACAAACCTTTCTGCACACTCTTCAGCTTGGTGCTTTATTGCCCCTAAAGTCCTCGCTCACTTGGAGAACGTCCTCCCGCACTTTATCAAGATTCTCTTCCCATTTTTTTTCTTGCCATTTATCATGAAATCTTTTAAATTTCATTTTACATGTAAAAAATGCAAACTGCCCCGTGGATCTTTGAGTACTGCCCTTGCCATGGGTATCAGCTGCATTTCACTGCTGGCCAGGCTTCTGCTGGCTTGTGATCTCCCAAGCAATGTAGCCTGGCTGGGAGCAACTCATAATTCATCATTTTTTACATGTAAAAGTTAACAGCTCTCTTATCACAGCAGGGAGAGGAGAGCATGGGGGGACTTGGCAACGAACCGGCTGATGCATGGAAAGGCAGGGAAAACTCCTCCAGCAAGACAGGAGGTGCCCTAAGAAAGGGAAAATTGGCACTTTAGAAAAGGAAGCATCAGCATTAGTTTTGTCTATGTGTTTTATAGCCAGTTCTCATCATATACAATTACGCAAGCGGTAGTGTTTTACGTTTGAAAAGATAAATATTCAGTGAAAGTAGCGAACGCTTTTACTGCATTTTTAAATTTATGGCATTGACAAGAATAAGATGCAGGTAACCAGCTCTAGTTTCATGAGACTTCGAGGTGGTTCGCTCCATTCCCACCTACTGTGCGTGCTTATCCCCAACATCCCAAAGCCGAAGGAGCGGCACCGTTGTCTGCCTCGTGCCAGTCACGATTTTCCCTCCACACCAATGTGCATGGTGCTGATGTGGGCTGACACAAGCTCCGCTTTTCATAGAATCATTAAGGTTGGAAGAGACCTCTAAGATCATCTAGTCCAACCGTCAACCCAACACCACCATGCCTACTAACTCATGTCCCAAGCTCTGCCTCCGGACAGAATGATCCCTTGGGATAATACTTGTAGGTTTAACAAAAAGTCCCCACAACCCCAGCTAAAGAGATGGGATTCTTCATTTGTTTGTGTGAACTTGTGAGGAGGTTGAAGAGCTTCACCTTGTGAAGTTTCTAACATTTTTTTCCCTGCACAGAAAAAGAGTGAAAATCTAGTAAAACAAGCGGGAGTACATATTACTTGAGAAGCCACCGGCCCCTTGCAGTGGGGAATGAGAAGCTGCAGAAAGTTTAAATCTGCAGAGATCATCACACCATATAGAGTAAAGCTGAAAGCTTTCTTTTAAGTAGATTTCCTTACCTAAAGAACACAATAAATAAAGTCAAGAGCGTGCTGAATTGGCATTTTCATAGAAACGTTACTCTTCTGCAGGCTGACATCTAACTACTGCTTGAGATACGGCCTTAAGGGGCCGTTCCCAGCATGATAACATGCAACAGAGGTGGGGATATGAACCGGTAGGTTTTATTTGGACAAAATTTTTTTTGAAGTTGTGTTCTAAGGCAGAAATCTGGGTCATTTCTGTCCAGCCCCCCCCAGCTACCTCCCTGCCAGGTGGGGTGGGAACAGTCTTTTGGGACCATTCCCCAGAGCACTCCAGCACCTCAACCCTGCCTGGGATGAAAACTGCTCGGGGGGAACCCTGCCGGGTAAGGACCAAACCTGGGCTGGTTATGTGCTAACAGCCCCTTACGGCAGTTGGTAGATTTTTGGGAGATGTGGGCACATCTGAGATGTGAAATTGTAGGTAAAGACTCCCAAAATCCACTTGTTCCACTACAGACATAAACAAAAGAAAAGCTGGATTGATACGTGTCACTTTAGGGGAAAAACAATTCATTTGCAGAAATTTCTCTTCTTGCTGTAGCTGCTGAATCTTCTTCTCTAACCACGTTCAGTGAAGCTCAAACAAGCTCAGCTTCGTCTGTTGCTTAAAAATGCTCTGGAAAAATGGGAGATTGTAAAGAAAAATCCTTATGGTGCCAGCAACGGGTGTAAATGGTTGATGTGCTGAAATCTGTCAATAATACCATAGATTGGTATTTTTTTTTTCCTGTTGTCTTGGTGTCAAAGTAAATATTAATTACCTTTAATTAATTAATTATGGATTCAGGACTGAATGCTTTCATACAAGAAATTAACATCCAGTTAGGATATCTTTTCCTGGCGTGGCACTGCTTTATGAAGCTCCAAAAGCAGGCGAGGGCACAGTGAGAGGGTGTCATTTCTCATCAGTTATATTTGCATCACCGAACCCTCGTTTACCTGCGCTCCTCCAGTGATTGATTGCGGTGGTGGCTGCAGATGAAGGGAATGGCTATAGCTGACGCTGTCCATCATCAGATATTAAACTGCACTGCCTGGAAATGTTGTGAGTCAGGACTTCAGTTTCTTAAACACCCAAATTAATGATTCTTTTTCTTGGCTGATGAGAGCTCTGAGCCTAATTAATTTCCTGTCACAGCGAGCAGCACTTGCAGAAGAGGAAATAGTGGGGAAAAGCAGAAGCTCAGGTAAAAGATGCATTAATTAAAAGCTCCATTTGTTGTGGCCATATTTCTCTCTTCTCTTCAGGTTTCCTGTTTACCTCATTTATAGCAAGTAAAGCCCAAGTCTTAGAATAGAAAACCGTGTAAAATCAGATTGCTATGAGAAAATACCTGTTTTCAAGGTAATACTGAACAGTTCACATCTTTAACCTATCATAATCACAAACTGAACAGCCGAGAACAGTGCATTAGGCAACCAATTACCTGCAACAGTCTTCAGAGTGACGACTGGTTTCCTGAGAGTGCTGCAACACTCTTCTGTTTTTAAGACAGCAAGTGCGCTGGGCAGATAAGAAAAATGAAAACATGTTGGACTTGATTACGCATTGAAGCTTTACGGTTCTTGCTCCAGCCCGGTTAGGTGTGCTGCAGCCCTCTGCCCTGGGTGGGGGACGTGGGGTCTACCAGGCGCCGTGTCCTTCCGAAAGCAGCTGGCCATCGCCTTGGCCAGAGCGTTTGTCCTCGTGGTGCGCATGACACTGAGCCACACCACTGCTTTTAACCGGAGCCGTGCAATTAGGGCTGACTCCTTTTTAAGCCCTACTTCATGACATTTGCCACCCCCGGTAACTCAGACAGAAATATTTGGGCGGTTAAGAGAGCCAACATGTGTGGTGCACCCAGTGTGCACATTTGAAATGGGGGCAAGGGAAAAAGGTTAATATTTTGGGTAATTAGTGCATTTATATAATGTGATAAACTCAAATGGTGGGTAAATTGCTCGTTTTGAGATGTTTGCTATTCCCTAGCATAGCACCTTGCCCCAAATACCCTGGAAGGCTTAAAGCGTGATACATCTTCTCAACATATTGCAGGAGAAAGTCTCTCCCTGGGAATACTAGTGACTTTACAACTGGAGAAAATAAATTCTGCTTTCCCTAAGTAATGCAGCTTATAGTGTGAATCTAATTTTAGATTCCCTCTGTCGCCTCTAAATCTTTGCTCCGTGTCTTTCCCAACTTGATAGAAGGGCGTATTTAATTATCAAGAGTCACATTTGTATGGACAGATCTTTCATCAACAAAGCATATGTCTTTTGGTTTTGTAATTGTTGAAAACCCATTATTTCTCATCTTTGAGTAACTGAACACATGAAGTACACCTGCAGTAGGCGTTTGAAGCTGGGATCTAAAGCAGGCACAAGGAGGTAGCTGCCGTTGCAAGGAAGGGTGTGTGCATGGATAGATATTTCCTCCAACTTTCATTTCCAGCTCCTCAAATATTAGACAGGTTTGCCAAAACTTTGTCCTCTTATGGCCTGTGAGTTATGAATCTTCATTAATATTTGTACGTTTCCCCCTGGGAATCTGCTGGATCCGCTGCTCTCTGTCTGTCTCAAAGTGCTTGCGGGGTGTGATCCTCACCGGCACGGTGCGAGGCTCTTGCTACCTCTTCCAGCACACACCCCAATTTTTGCATTTTAGAGGGCTTGAAGCACAGATACTGCTGTGCTCAGACTCTGTTATCATCAACACAGCGGTGCATGCCATAAACACGGGGCGAAGCGTTCCCTCTTTGTGCAGCCGGTGCCAGCCCGTACCCCAGCGCTGTAAAGCTGCACCCCTCATAAGCACACGTTAATGCAATTTTCTGTTGGCTTCTTCTTTGAATGAAATCTGAATCAGTCTGTGCAAGAAAAATGAGATGTGAGTGAGAATTTTTTCTTCATCGGATTTCTTCAGCGATCAGGCTTCAGATGCGAACTGCTCCCATTTTTTTTCATTTGTGATTTGTAATAGAGAAAACGCTTTGGAAATCCACTTGTTCTTTTCAAGTACTAAAAATGAGACACTTCCCGAAGACCACAGCATGGCTTTTGCAGCAGCAGATTACTCCTGCCAGATCGAGTGACTCTTTCACACTGTGTAAAGCAGTAGTGAATAAACAGCATACAAAGCACTTGCCATAGCTATTTAGACGGCCAAAAGCCTCCTGCAAAACATTGCTAGTAAGGAATTACATAGTACCGGGGCAAGAGGTACCGTACTCTGATGCATCGCCAAGGCAGAAAGCAGAGAGAGGAGCAGGCAGCTGCCCGCTAGCACGGCCAGAGCTTGGCAGAGGGTGCCAGGGTGAGAACCGGGGTCAGAGTTACTCAACGTGTCCTTAATGATCGGGGGGAGGCATAAAGAGGAAGGCGGGCGAGTGTGCCTGTGGCAAGCTGTTTCACTTGGGTTGAGTTTGAAGACTGAGCGAAACTGCCGAAGGATTTACTAAAGGTAGGAGGGAGGACAGCAGCATGGCCGATGAAATGCTCTGCTGACAAACGCAAAACAATGCACATTAGGAGGAAAATATGAACTACTGCTCACTGGTGAGTTCTAAATTAGCTTCAAAAGTCATGAAAGAGACTTGGGCATCATTGCGGAGAGTTAATAAAAATATCTGCTGAGTAGGCAGCAGCTTGTGGAAACAGACCAGCAAAATGTTCAGATGTTTAAAGACCTGGAACAGAAGATGCAACTGAAATATGATGATGCCACCACATACATAAGTGGTATCGCCTTGGTTCAAACGCAGTGCTCCTGCTCCTGTATACGAAGCGGTGGGAAAGGAAAAGCCCGTTAGAGCAGCTAAAGCCACAGAAAGGGCTGCCTTAACCTACACTGTGAAAAGCCCGGAGCCTCTCAGCGTGGGAGTCCCCGTGGTGAGTTCAGTCTTCGGTCCCCTCGCTTCTCCCTGCTCTCTGTCTTCTCCAGTGCAGGAGTGACCTTGCCATGGTAGAGGCGACATTAAATTTGAAGTAATTTCTACTAGCACAAAGTAACCCAGTCATCATCTTTCTGATGTTTACAGGGAAAGTTTTTGCTCTTTAATTCTTATTATATGTTTCTAAAGTACAAGTTCATTTTGATAGTTACTCAAATAACGTTATGAAAATCAATAAAAAAGGGCCATAAAGTCACAGGTTGGATGGCACCTCTGGACATTCAGTCCAAAGTCCTGCTCATTGCAGGGCCAGTGGTAGGTCACGCTGCTCAGTGCCTTGCTCAGGCAAGTTTTGATTATCCTGCGAATACTGTGTGCCAAGGATGTCCGCCTCAGACTCATTATTGTTCCATTAAAAAGCTGGTCTCCAGTCCATAAATTTATTTTATTCTGACTGGTACATGAAAAGTCATAAACCAATTTATGAGCTGAAAAATGCTCATTTTACTGCCACAGCAATTTGACATATGCCAACTTTAATTCTGCCTTTCCTAAAGCCTCCGTGCAGCTTTTTTGGAGGAAGGCGAGCTGTGATACGGCTTCAGCGGCTGTTCTGAGGAACGAAGCTTCACCACAACGAGCAGAGGATGTCTGATATATTCATTGAATTATAATATTACAGACAAGTATTTAAAAGGCTCTTCTGTTCTCAGCGCACATACTTAAGTAGTATCTGCTCAGAGAGGGGGAGAGAAGTCGGTGTGGGTGGTACAAAGGAGGTTTTGAGCCCACGTCCTTTCATCACACCCGTAGCGTGGGGCTGTGCCTGCTGCGCAAAGCGAACCCTCGTCCTTGCATCCCCTCAGATGAGAGCAGCAGCAAGGCGTTTGATCTGCTGATGATCTTAAGGGTAATTATCAGAAGATCAAGAAGCTTCTGCCATCTGCTCATTGGGTCAACTCAAAGTCTGCTTTTGGGTGATCTCCCTGTAGCAGTTCTGGCTTTCCTCCTAATGACGGCCACCTCGTTAGGACCCTGACATCTCAGCCATGCAGGCTCTGCTGCGCTGTCTCACACCGTGCCACAACCAGTTTAACATCTTGTTCAACATCTAATCAAGCACCACGTGCTTCAGGAGGAGCAAAAAGCAAAAGAAGGGTTTGGATGTGAGATCGCCTGCTCCCAGTTACGGTCTTCTTTTAATCTCTCTTACCTAGTGAATGATTTATGCTCAGAGTTGCGTGTTTTGTACCTTCTGCAAGGGCTTTGGCTGCTATGGCACTGAACCGTCCATTAGCCTTCGACATGGTCCAGTCCCTCTCCAAATTCTCCTCCACCCTCAGCCTCTGCTATGCTCAGTTCCTTCTCCCTGAAAACCTTTACAGTTTTCCAGCTGCAGGATTGAAACCTCCTTTGCCCCAAAATCCCCTCCCAGACCCCTGGGCACCCCCAGCCACCATGCCATGTTGCCGTCTCTGAGTCATCAGGATCTCCATCCTTTGCTGTTTTTCTTGATGCTTTTCAACCCTGCCAGCCTGTCTGATCTCTTTTCCTCTTTAAACAGCCTGCGCCTAGCATTCAGCCTCATTTTACCCCTGTCCATCCCATGGCTTTGCCCTCAGGTCGTTAAGATTTTATTCTGTTTCTGCTATTCTGGTCCTTTCCAGTCTCTCTGTGCACAAATTTTAAGAAAGCTCAGGCAGGGTCATCACCTTTGAGCACTGTATGGTAATGCCGATAACCTGCTCGGCGCTAACACGGAGTTCTACGCAGTCTGCGGCACTTCCCATCACACCTGAAGTCCTCTTCTGCATATCTTTGTTTCATTTCCATCATTGCACTAAGTAAAATATAAAATTATAAGCAAGTAAAACAGAAAAAAAAACAGACTTTGGGAGTCTATTTATTGAAGGAAGATGAAGCAGAGCTTCAAACGCTGCCTAGTGAGTTGAAAAACCTTATGGGTGCAGCTTGAGCATTTCGATGGGGACTGCATCTGCCCCCGGGGCTGCTGCGGCATCTTGATCATGGCCTCATGGTTTCTGCTCTCATGGGCTGAAAATCTGCAGAGTTGTTCCAAAGGTCTTGATCCGTGGGCAAAGTTGGGTTAGTCAGTACTCTTCAGTATCAGGCTGCATGTATCTACCACAGCTCAAAGGGATTATTTTTGCTTACTCCGTCATCTCCTGTAAGAAATCTCAGTAGAGAGCCGAAGCAACTCCCCTTCACTCTGATCTGAGCAAAGCAAGGTTCTGTGCTATTTGGATATGATTTTCATGTCATCGGTGCTGTAAAAAACAGGTAAAAACCGTGAGAAACCACTGTACCTCATACTACAATTTTCTATCTGTGGTATTCTATAATTCCTGTAGTTGCTCATTGCACGTTCCTAATTTGTCTTTACTACCGTCAGCAAATAATATTTAGACGTCTAGCAATGCATACAAGAGACAAAGAATAAATACATTTTTGTGACTCATGAATAAGCCTTTTTTGTAGTCAGTGCAACAAAGACATCAGCACTCGTCGGTAACATAGACCTTATAGACTGCCAATAACATTGCCAATCATCAATAACAGCGCTACAGCACAGTCTCTTGAAAAATATGTGAAAAAAATTAAACAAATTAAATTACTTACAATCCACAGTTAATGCCGTAGGGCACATGAGTATTCTTCTTTGTTTATGCCACTTCCCACCTTAGGGAATAAATATGGGGTTTTTTTAAAGTACTTCAGCACTTGGCTCTTGTTTATTTCGGTTGGAATCAGGAGCCTAAATTCCTTAAGGGCTTAAACCTACTTTCTTATTTATTATTATCAAACATAATTCAGTAATCTGTGAAAAGATTATAAAATTCTCACAACAAATTTGAGGGTTTTTTCAGGGGAGTCTTTCTTCTTCAAGGCAGAGCATCATTTTGCTGCATTTCGCTGTAAATTTTACTGCAGTGTGGGGAACGCTTTGTAGCATGCAACCGCGATTCACATGCTTTACACTGATCTTTCCACAAATTTCACTCTAAGAGCCCAAATTACTGCCAGGTTGTTTTGCTAGATGGCTGGTTGTAAATGCTCAGGCAACAGAGCATGGCCCCGGTCCCGGAGCCAGTTCCCACCTCGATTCTGAGTTTATGGTGTATGGAGAGAAGAGGCGTAGAAGACTCATGGACTTATGGGTTATCTCCTCAAATTAATAAATGTGTTTATGGCCATTGTGTCAGCCCGTGGGAGGAGTGCACACAATTTCCACATCACCTGTTGCATAATTTATGAAGCAGCGGCAGAAGATGGGCAGCTTTGCCAGCCAAGGTGGGGATGAGCAGGGCTTTGGCTCGTGGTGGGTCACCACTCCGCGTCCCGGCACGGCTGGTGGCACTGCTCTCCCTGCCAATCACTCGGGCTGCACGCTCCCTCCTATCCACAACCCGTCTTGCATTTTGAAGTGCAAGAGAGACCCACGCAAAAGAAGCAGAAGCATGGCATACCATGCAGTTGAGTTACATGGCATAAAATAAATGCCAACCATACAAACCGGTTGGAAGAAGGTCCCAAGCATGATGCCCCCCAGGACACCTGCCAGGAGAAGGTTTGCAACCCACCTCAAGGCACTGGAGAAGGAAAAGTTTCTTTCAGGGTAGTGACAGACAATATCTGCAATAGGTTGAGCTGTGGTATAGTCTTAAACTGGGATTTACCTCGGTTTCATCAGACAGTAGTGAATATTTGTATGGGAAATTCCTATGGAGAACCAGTCATGTCTCGGAGGAGCTGCTGACCAAATGGATGTCTTTCCTCCTTCTGACTCTGCGCAGAAGTGTGCTGCGCAGCCGTGGGCAGTAAGGCATGAGGGAGCTCTTGGCTATCTGTTGCCACTAAATAACCTCACTATTTTTATTCCTTTTTAAAGGAGTAGGGTCATTAGCTGAGTTAAGCGACACTGCAATACTCAGAGAAGTGGTTTCTGGGTGCAGCTCTTGCTCCTGCCCCCTTTGAAATCAATGGCTCGTCTTCTGATCTAGAAAAAACGTCTGTCCAGGGTGAGGATTATCACAGACCTCAGATGTAGAGTTGCAGTTGTGTTTCACAAGACATGCGAGGACGGGACAGCCCGTGTCCTGCCTGCCCTTTTCTTACAGCGACAACCGGTGTAGCTGTCTGAATGTCCCATTTAAACTGAAACACACCTTCCTTGCTCATCACACCGAACGTGTTCGTACTGGTGAGATGTCTAAAAGGGAAAATGTCAATTGGCACTGTATTTAAACATCTCTAAAATATGCATTTTATTAACTTTGCCTTTTCTCTCCTTTTATTATACCGCAAAGAAAAGGAGACATCTGCTATATAGTTTCTTCATTTTAATCACCTATGAAAACTTCAATTAGTATACAACTAATAAGACTTGACAGTTTTGCTAATATTAGAAGATGGGATTGAAGTAATGTAAAGCAGGAACAATTCACGGAGATATTCTGTAGAACTTTGAAATATATAATTGAAATATGTTCTTGAAAATATAACCACAGTTTTAAAACCATGCCCATCATTTTCTTGATAATAGACATGAAGTTATCATTTTATTGTCAGCAATTAGTCAGCCACCTCAAATTACTAGCTATAAGAGATACTGAAAAAGTGAATTCAGAGCATGCAGATGACACAGAGAAGCTACAAAACGTGCACGGTTGTGTAAAGTTCAGGAGTGAAACATTTATTATTGAAAAACTTATTACTGCGCAACTGGAAGGTTAAGCACATAAGACCATGCAGCGATGCTGCAGTTATGACACAGCACATCGCCAGTTTGCCACCATTAAGACCATTCCGCTTTGTCACTGCTAGCAAGAGACGCTGGGATGTTCATCTACAGCAAAGAATCTGGGTTATTAAAAGCCGACGTGAAGCTTCAGAAATGTACTTTCTTCATTATTTTGACAATAACAGTTTAAAGCACTTCCTAACAAACTCATAAATGCGTGGTGCTATATTATACACAAATGGTATTTTAGCACTCTGAAATGTCTCGGCACTGCGTTCCCATGAAGTTTTCTCTCCAGGCGGGAAGACTGCCAGCTTCTTCGCAGAGTGGCGAAGTGTGGGTTAGAGAAGTTGTGTTAGACTCCATTTGCCGTAATTGCAGGGGTAATTGAGAATAAAGTCTAAACAGATAGGTCAAATCTCCTTTTTCAACTAATTATGCATGATTCATATGGAGGATGTAACAGCAGAGCGATATAATTGCATGTAAATTTTGGAAGTGATTTCCTAGAGAAAACGATTATAATGTTAACAATAGCTTAGCATCTTAAAATTAGAAATTATTTTAAACTCGATGTATTTGGGGAATAATCTATTACATAAGGAAATATATCCATCTCGTTAGAAGCAATTTAGGAACCAGAAAGCCTTTTTGGTTACTGTAAATGGCTCTAAAAGAAAAACATCTTCTAGTGATGTACACGACAGCCATGTACACGTGGCTTAATGCACAGCCCGGTTCGGCAGGGCAGCAAAACAGAGTCAGCACTTCCCACCGCTCACAGGAGGGGCCAGGCACCACTCCTGAATTAAAATATTTTTAACGAGCCAGCGAGTCGGGGGACGTTCAGGCCGTCCACCCACACTTCACTGTCTCAGCGTTGAAGTCCCCTTTGCAAAATGAAATTCCTGCCGCATGCTAAATGAGGAATTTTTACCCTTAAGCCATCACAAGTCTCCTGCTCGTTGGTATTCTCCTCGCACGCCGCTGGACTAAAGAAACCCTTTGCCAGAATCACACAAGACTACGCAGAAGATACGACCGGAGCACTGATAGCTGCCGGTAGCTGTGTGAGATGGCCGAGGAAGCAGATGCAGCGGTTCTGAGCCATCTCCCTTTCCCCGTGGTTTATCCAAACATCTCGGTGTAGTCGGTGCCCCTCCGCCCCCCTGGCTGCACCTCTCCTGGTTGTTCTGCGGGACCAGGCTCACAACCACGCAAATTGGGCAAATAACAACTTCAGGCAGATGGGTGCGAGCGCGCGGCCCCGTGCAGTGTCCTGGCGCGGCGGATGGCCAGGGTAGAGTCCACCTAAAAGCAGACTCTGTGCCAAACAGCGTGAGCTTTTCACAGTTGTAGCTATAGGTAAAAATTGCGGAAGTTGAAGAAGTTTTACAGAAGCTTTTAATTCCTCTAAAGCTGGCTGGATCAAGGGATATTACTGAGATACTGCATTTAGCTCTGTGAATTGGAAGGGGTATAGAGAGTGAAAAAATGTTGACCATGAATTGTAAGGTTCATTTTGCCTTAAAGAAAGATCAACAAGAACAAATTAAAGCCCTCAAAGTATATTCTCTTGCTCCCATGAGCGGGTTTATGTAGGCAACTGTCTGGTGTCAACCCACAATATCCTTTGAGCAGTGTGTGTACTTAGATGCTGAGATTTGCCATGAGCCAGAGAAGTGAGGAGTACAAAAGCTCCTCTCGGATTTCCAGTGTGTTCTCCCCAGGTGTCTGCAAGAAATTCTTCAGTGCTTTGGTAAGTCTGCATGAAGGTGCTTCATCACCCCATCTGCAGGGGAGCCCACCGTCTATAGGGGACTCCCACACTTAAGGGTGGCTGGCAGTGATTTATGATGCTGCAAGTGCTTTCCCAGAGGAAAGACAAGCAAAGTGACCACGAAGAAGGAGGCTCCTGTGCTCTTGGGTCACAGGATATGGGTCTTGAAAGCTCTGGCTGGAAAGGGAGAAGAAACAGCTCTTGTAGAAATCTCTACCTGATACCCACGAGCTGCAGTCACTGTAGGAAAGGATATAGAAACTGCCAGGCTTTTAAAAATAAATTCCAATGCTTTGGTCTTTTGAGGGAAGGCTCTGACGTTCACTGTCAATATCAGATCAGATGAAAACTCTGCTTGGGCTTTCCCCATCAAGAGGGTCCTCGCTGCCAGCCCCACCTTGGAGGCCCCAAGGCCCTTCCGCCGATCTAACGATCCTAAGGAGGGGCGGGGGTGTGGGGAGGGGGTCTGAGGAGGGGGCGAGTGTGCCAAGATGAGAGGATGCTCTGGTGCGCGTTAGGCTAATATCTCACATGCCAGATCAGCCCCAGTCATTTCTGCTAATCAGACCTGATATTAACCGTCCGTGGACAGCAGTGATGCAAGAAATGCAGAAATTCTATGGGGTTTTTTATTTTTACAAGCATGTCATTACGGGCTGGTTAGATTTCTATTACTTTTGACAGCTGAAGAGTATTGCATTCTGTGCAGTAGGCTCTGATTTATCATTCAGTTCTCTGACTGAACTTGAATTTTAAAATCCAGTTTCTCTTTCACATACAGTTTGTTGATCAATGCGCAACACAGCTCTTCCCTGGGCTCTATGTGGATGCAGCTGGATCAATGGTCCTCCAGTATCTCCCCCACATGACGGCCGTGTGGCCCTTCATACCGGCCTGCTGAGTGACGGAGCAGGCGAGGGTGGTTCAGGAAACAGGTTTTGGAAGAGGAATGATCAGAAATGCCTGTTTCACTTCCTTGAAAACGACAGCGTCAATCTCTTTGTCCAGTCATCCTGGTTGGGGTGACCGTGCGGTACTCGCCTGTAGCTGCAACTGCATTCTGCACTCCTATGGACCTCACCGAGTTTGCAGCACGCGAACGCTGCCCTCCTGGCTCTCTTCAAGCAAGGCATGCGTCTTAGTGTTTCCTCTTAACGTTAACGGGATTATTAATGCGATTTGTGTCAGTGTAATTCCAGTGCCATGGGACCTATGTTTACAGAAAACCCCCGTACAAGCGCAAATTTTTAACTCCAAAACATCTCAGTGTACTCTGGCGGAGTCAGAAGCGTACAGAGAGCTCGCTGCCAGCAAGGGCGGGCGAGGGCAGACCCTGCAGACCCCGCTGGTCTCCCAGCACACACACCGAGCAGCAGCCGTGGTTTGGCTGTCAGGGTCTTCTCCACGTGCATGTTCCCGCTACAGCCCCGCAAGGACAGACAGGTGTAATCATAAATACAGCAGCCAGCGAAGCGTGAAGTGCGGCCACACAGCCATGTCATTATCCTTCACCTTTCTGGCTTAAATAAAGTACGCAGATGTTCTGCGGGCAGTTGGGTTTGTTGACGTTCTGTATTTTTCTAGGAGAGACGTTGTCCAAGATCTCCATAACAGCATGGCGATAAGAACAAAAATTCTGTCTGAAATGTGCAGCTTTCTCAGAAAAGCAAATCCTGGCCATAGCCCCCGGGCGGTTTTCAAAGGGAGCTGCTTTCCCTTGAGTCCCACCACATCCACAGCAGCGCTGGGCAGGCACAGAGCAAAGTCCAGGTTCTATCTGCCCGCCTAGATTTGGCTTGACCTGATGCTAAAGGAACTTTTTAAACTCTTTAGACCTATGCAAACTCTAGCAAGTAACGCGGTTGTGTTATTTCAATATTGATCAGAAATTTTTGAATTTACAACGTGAGGAAGAACACCATATTTCTATAAACACACAAAACTAATGTCAGATTGAAACTTCCACTACACAGTCCGTGTGTTGCTAACAGTGTCCTGCTACAGATAACTTGACCCTCTCTTGTGAAATCAGGCTTGGGATACAAAAATACGGGTGGAAGAGGCGCATTAGTGCTCCCTGGCAGAACCAGGGTGGAGGGATGCTTGGAAAGGGGGGAAAGAGGCAGCGGTGGCAGGAATGGTGAGGTGCGTAGGAAAAGATGTGCATTGCTCCAGGTGGATTTCACATACCAAGTGAATATGTCAGACCTTCAAGAAGTGGCCTTCAGGCACCCAAGAGGTTGCGAGTAGTACATTTCAGTATGTATATGAAACGGCTGACAAACCAGTTGCCTTTTGCATATATTTACATATATATGTATAAAGAAAACAACAAGAGAAGATCTTTAGGACGAGTATACAAAATAGTAGGGCTAGTTACAAACACCTTCCTCTCAGAGAACCGTTCTCAGCTTGAAATAGATAAAAAATACACAGAATGAGATTTAAAACTCAGACAGCTTTTCAGATGGGCGTGGCCATCACAACTTGTGCTATCGTTCTTGGAATAAACAACCATTAATTCTACTATGTATTTCAAGCTGCGCATGCTATGTACGATGTTTGATCTGAAATTCACTTTTTCTTCTTTCCCTGCTTCCATTTTCTTCTTAACTACCTGCAGAGACACACAAACCCGCGCAGGCTCGGTTGATGTGCACACATCTCCCATGTCTGTTGGGTGTCTGCCGTGGCATCAAACAGCAGCACGGGACCTCGCATAACGCCCCGTTCCTACTGCCCTACCACAGGAACAGAAACAGAAACAATCATCAGCTTCCTTGTTCTTTTCATATCATTTTAATCAGACTGGGTTTATCTCCATTTAAGACCCAGGTTGTTGATGGATGTTGATGGAATAAGACTACTTCTGACACACTGAACAGATTTGTCTGCCTATTTAGAGTTAGGTAAACTGTTATTTATATTTTAGGTTAAAACCTTTAATCTCTCAGTGCCAGTGTTAAGAAAGATCTTCACGAGTTTTCCTGCGGAAGTTTATTTTTCTGCCTGTATGTCTCAACAGTGTTTGTAGAAGCTGTGACATGTTCCTCCAACCGTGTGTCTATGATGTGGATCGGATTGCTTGATGAGCACAGTTTTGCCTCTGAAACATCAAATACCTGCCTCCTTGCTCCCTAGAATGATTTTAAATATATATTCAATCTTTGAGTCAAAACAGCAGGGACCAGCAGCTAGTTCTATCCGGGGGTCTTGGGCTCGATCTCGCTCAGAAAAAGGCTGGACTCAGACTTTGCCCTCGCTCCTGACTCCTTATGGAGGTGTGATGTTGATGTTGACTGAACATCAGGCTCAGAAGCGGGTGTCCTACGCACTCTGTGAGGAACTGTAAGTAAATTAAGAAAGATAACTGACAGATAAATTTGCCCTGACTTTGCTCCTGTGTATTTTAGTAGCCTCATTTGTAAAATGGGAATAATGTGTGTATGCTCATTTCACACCAATGGATTGAAAAGGGTTTATGAGACGTAAATATGAGGATGCTTACTCTCTCTCTAGAAAGAATGCTTTGATTTGGTGTAGGTTAAGTTTTTATTATTATTGAATTCTTATGTTTCAGAACGCTCAGCTCCGAGATTTTTTTATTAAACTCATCTGTCAGAATGGAAATACTTTCTGGAGAACACTGGATTGTAAAGGACGTATTCGATGAACGTGCGCACATTATGTCCATAAGTGTTTGTTAGAAAAATTATTCCCAGCTGATATGACAAAGATATGAAAAATTAGATCACAAATCTCATTAATGATACAGACACTGAAAGAGAAATGAAGCCAATTAATGTTGATAGTACTTGTCAGAAGAATGTCATGGTTCTCCTCTCAATGCCAGTCACATACCCCAAGCTGAATGACTCCACAAATGACGACTTTCCTCTCATCAGGAGCAAGCTTGGGTGGATAACGAAGGAAATTTCTGGTTTTCTTTACGCACATCGAATTACCTCAGTTTACCCGATAGATGTTACGTTAAAGTTATGAAAGGGAGTGGAGGCAGCGGGGACAGGGCTCATTGACCTCGCAGAGGCCCTCCACTCTTATCTTCTGCGAGTACTTAAGTGGAATTAAATATCAGGCTGCTCTGTTACCATGACAACTTTGCCTTTCATGAAAATAGTGTATGGTTTGTGATTTGAGCACTCTGTAAATGTGGCTATTAAGCACCATCCACTTTGTCACTGGGAAAAGCGAAAAAGCTAAACACGTACTTTTGAGCTTGGATATAAAAGGAGCTTTCCCACCCGAGAAACAAAATAGAAAACTGGTGGAAATAGTTAAAATTATCAGACTTGAAATTTTATTTACATATGCAGTTACATATGCGACTATATATGTGCCCACACACAAGTTACATGTACAAGTATATGGGTACATAGCTCGGCAGGATCACTCTCTGCGTTACGAGCACATCCCTTTGTCGGGCGGATGAAAGCTTGAACTGAGCACTCAAACCAGAGATACGGAAGGCATTAGCTTGTTTTTTAACTTTGACAAAAATCTGACTTCATACTTATGTATACATGCAAATTTACTTTTACCTTAATGCTCCTGTACAAAGCAGCACTGAGACAATTTTGTGGCTGACAGCTTTTTGAGTGCCACGCTGCGAGAGGTGCTGATAGTTGGCACAGTGATAAAAATACCCGTGTCCGAGGAGGTGCTTGACCACCATCCTGCGCCACGGTGGGCACGAGCAGCCTACCGGGGGCGAGCGCTTCTTTTAAACGAGCTTTGACACCAATTAGAGGAGATGTCATTTTCCAGCACGATGAACCGCAGGGACTAATTATGCAGAGCTGAAGGCGCACAGGTTTATCAGCTAACCCCCCGCAGATGTGGTTACCGCAGACCCATCTCCCATGTCATGCCCACCAACGGTGGCTGAAGGTGCCGTCCATCACACGGCGGTAACATCTGGGCCTTCCTCCCGCACCGACAGGGGAACCGCGGGAGAAAAACGAGCAGCCTGCCCTCAGCTAGGTCACCATGGGATGCATTTTGTACTTCCAGAAGAAGAAGAAGCTGGGTCATTGTACAGCAAGAACTTTCTGGAGAGGGCACGGCAGGAGGTCGAGCAGCTCCTCCCGGGGCAAGTGCAGGCACACGGCCGGCTGAGCTCTGCTGAGCAAACCTCAGGAGATCTCTTAGATGCCCGGTGAATTTAGGCAGTGTCTGGAAGACTTTTTTCCCCTCTCTGTGTCTCAGTTTTGCTTTGGCTGTCTGAGTCTGTGCAGCTGCGGCTTTAGGAGCTGCAGTTTGCTGCCCAAAGCAGTGGGGACCTGGGCGGTCAATGGGATGCTGGAGGCCAGGAGACCTCCAGGAAAGGACCACGAGTGAGGCAGGTTCACAGCAGCACTTGGAGGAGAGTGTAGAGACCTCTAGGAAAGAGGACGTGAGCATTTCAGTCATTGCTGAGGAGCTGTCTGCTCACTGAAGTTAAAACCAAAATAAAGGGCAGGGAGAATTTCAGATTCTGTGGTTTTTGTCACTAGCTACGCCAACGAAAGACACCATCAGGGCATCAAAATCAGTTTTGAAAGGGAATGTCTAAAACGTACAGTGAGATAAATGTATTTAATGTTGCTATTGCAGACTCCTAATCCCAAGGTAATTCTTGTTTAATGAAGCAAATTTTTGAACAACAACAAAAAAGTTTAAAAAAGGGGGTGAGGGGCAACATGCGAGGGCAGGATGTACCAAAAATGCTGCAGTGAGAACGGGCAAGAGTTGACCCCCAGCCACAGATAACGGAGATAATTCCAGCCTCACGAGAGCAAGGGACGCGTACAACACCCAGCAAGAGCCTGAAAGGAGCACTTTTCCTTGGTGTATCATTAAATTGTCAGCTCCTGACTACGAGACACCAATGTATGCTAAAGCTTCATTTGTTTATAACTTCGATGTTATAACCTGGATCTTATCAATTGTAAGGTTGAAATCATGCTCGGTGATTTATTCACATAATTTTAGAAGCTGTCTACAAACAGATCATTATCTCCTAAAGTTTCTTTATTATCCAATTTAACTTATCTCAGTAATCCACATCACAAGTGAGAACTGCACTGGTTTTGTTACTCGAGACCGAGGGTAAATAAGGGCTTTGCTAATACTTGCCGCTCCTAGATTCAATACCTGCTGAAACGGTCAAGTTTAACATTTCCTTTCAGTAAATACTGTCTCATATCATTTCAGTTTTCATCACATTTCCTTTCCAGGAGCCTGATTTGCTGGAATACCTGAAAACCTAACATTTATACAAGCATGTGAAGCCCAAGACATTGATGGATATTAACCTGCTGGATGTTATCCAACAAGCCTGGATGTGGCAGTGGCATTGAGGGAAGCCCCCACCCCCCTGAGGTTCTTTATTTGCGATGACACAAGGATGACACGGAAATGCTAATGCATATAGCTGTTATTTAATGCAGATACAGCATAACTGATTATTTCAACCAGTAAAATCAAGTCTTCAAAGCCTGCAAAATGAATCTGATTCTATAGAAGTTATTTTTCAAAAGTAGAATGAAATTTAACATTTTTTACATATATATGTTAAAAACCAGGTGATTCTACAAACAGCTCTAAATATAATTCAAAATATGTAAGAATTAAAAAAAAAAAGTTATATAAAGACCATGGCATCAAGTTAAATTATTTAAGACTTTCCCACGGTGTTTCAATCACTGGAACTCAAAGCCCCAAGGCGTGGCGGTGCTGCTGTGCGTACCCATCCCGCGCGTGCCGCCCCGGGACTGGTTTGCCCTCTCCCCTCTCGGTGGGGATTAAATGACCTCCTGATGGTCCGCAACCTCCGGTACGTGCCGTGCAGGGCGAAGTCTGGTGCGTGCTGCCGGCCTCCCCGTGCTGTGCTGCAGGACGGTATTTTTGGGGTGGGCTGTGCTGCAGGGCCAGCCGTGCACAGCGGCAGCGGGACTGCGGCAGCGAGGGCTCAAAAGCGGGTGGTGGGGAGCGGCTCCCCCGCGCTGGGGTGGCCCATGGACGTCCAGCACCAGGAGTTCATCTGAAAAATATATTTTTAATTGCGATTTAGATACTCTGCAGATGCATTAAAAGATGTTTATTTGCATGCATACATTCACAGTCACTTACAAGCTTTCTTTAATAACATTGGTTTGTTAAAAACATTTTTTTAATTTTTGTCTCTTTACTGTCATGAGAGCTTACAAAAAATTTACAACAAACTGTTGACATACGAGTAACCCATTCTTGCTGTACTCACTTACCTCAACTCGGTTCCTGCATTCACCAGGAAAAAACCAGGACAGCTCACAGGATCTCTGGGCATTGGAATGGAAATACACATTTCTCTAACTTCAGTACCGAAATAGATATTAATGCAGGTATTACAGTTCAAATGTTTTTATAATGGCTTTAAGTTGGTTGCTTTCCTTACTCATTGTACAAGAGCCTGGATGAAAATAGGGAAGGAAGTGACTGATAACCTTGTAGAGCAGCTGTGGAGTAGGTGGGGGTACCAGTTCAGGGACACCGTTTGGTTTAGGTCCTTCATGTGGAATTAGGGTCGTTACTGTGATTTAGTAAGAAACATATGTGCAAGTACACACAGAAACGCAGAAAATATAATTTTCAGAGCTTATTCAGCAGTGGATTGCAGAATACAGATGTTGGATATAATATACTTGCACTAAATTGGATTGTGGGTGAATAAAGGAGTCGATCTTAAATTCAGCGGTGGAGTCCTGCTCTGTGTTCAACTGGAAATACACAGTCTTTTTGTTTCGCTTTTGCAACTTATTCAATAAATATTTTGGCATGCCTGTCTGATATGCTGCCTTAATCTTCTCTTCTACTGAACAGAAATTAGCATTTATAATTTATTCACCAGGGGAAACAAAAAAGGCTCTGCACTGATTTGAAATTTAATGCCTAACAGATAACCAGAGTGCTGAGTCAGCACAAAGTGCATTTGACAAATAAAGTCATTGCCTGCATATAATTTAATAGAAAATATGGCAAAGAGTGGGGGGAAAAAAGCTTTTATCTGTACTGCATTGAAGTAAATAATAAAAAAAAAGCTGTAAGACTTTAATTGAGCTTCAGCGACTCATTTCTACCCTAAACCCCCAGCATTTTCTGAAGGCAGCACACACACACGCTGTCCTGCGGGGCAGGAACACGGGGATGAGGGGGGAATATTGGGGTACGCTCTGGCTCCCAGAGCCGTTTGCTGCCTGCTGTTGCCTTAACCGGGGCAGAGTAGGACCTGTTATGTACTAGAATAATATTCAAGCTGACAACATTTACTTTGCCGCAATTCCCTCTTCAGGTGTCAATTCCCCCATCTCTTAACTCGTGCAAATTTAGCCCTGGGTTTAATCCAGCTTTGCTCTCGTTCTCTAACTGACTGCATTACGAATGCTTTCATAGTGACTCAGGTGCCACCCAGGCTGATCTCAGGAGATCCTCTGCTTCCCCTGACCCACTTCTGCATTTAATTTGGGGATTTTAATTTAACCATCTCCTCTGCAGAGTTTAAGACCGGTGCCTTGTGCCCCAAGCACAGCCAGCACCCACTGACCTCCAGGCATTAGCTGGGGGCTGAGCACAGGCGCACGGGCACCTTTCGTGGGGTCATACAAGCAGGAAAGCTTTGGGTGGTTTTTTCCTCTTACTGAGATAACTAAAGCGTATTAGAGCTAAAGAGACACTGTGCCTCCGACATTGCCAGGGCTCACCCGGACTAGAGCAACCCTCAGTGAAATAGCTGCAGAGCTTCTGTCCTCCTCTGCATAAGGAACGTATTTTTTCACCCTTAATTTTAGAAATCCCCCTCTCCCTGGGCACCTCTCGCCGTCCCTGCCCACGCCGCCCTCCAGCACCCGTTGCTGGTGGAGCGAGCAGCCGAGCATCACCTTTCCGAGAGTGAATCCACACCAAAATGCTTGCAGTCTAAGTAGACTGGACGTAATGCGAGCGGCAGATCCCTACCGGGGTAAAAGCAGTCTCATCTCTAGCACAGTGATTGTGGTGGTACGTTGGCTGCAATTTCCCCTATCCCGTATGAGTTTTAATAGCAGCACAATTTTATTCTGCCGCATGAGCATCTCACCTAGGGCTATTACTGGCATAGCTACCTTGGAGGGGGAAGATCATGCCCTGGCTGATATGGCTATGCCACAGAATTCAATCCCTTTTATTTTTTCATTAGGAAAAATAATAATAAGATCCTTATTTTGTTTTCTAAATGGCAGATAAATGAGTTTTTCAAACAGTTATAACACTGAGAAACACAATAACAGTCTCTAATTAAATTAAATTAATTTTTTCCCTAATCCAACCCCATGCAGGTTTAAACAAACTACCTCTAAAAAAAACCCCAATCAAAATACCCACTCAACAGATTTCAATGATTAAACAGCGGTTACACTTGCTTGCTCTTCATTTTTCACTCGTGGGAAGAGTTATATATCTTTTTATTAGCCTGAGATCTATTAGCCTAACCGGTTGCATCTGAATGGCCTAATGCAGCCCATAAAGAGCGTGCTTTTCTGAAAAGAGGTGCTGGGTGTACGTCTAGCACGGCCAGCATCAAAGGACCAAACCCTGGGAGACACCGGGGCACCCGGCACCCACCCACGGCCGAGCTGCTCCCGGCTCTGCCGCTCACGCCGTTGCCTCTGCGTTGCCTCTGAACGATGAATGCGATATCGATCACCAGTCATGACTGGCACGAATTTTTTCTTTCCGGGGAAAGTCTGCGAAGCTGCGCGCCCATCGGCCCTCGGGGAGGCTGATCACGTTTGAAATTGAGAATATTCATCATAAAAAAAAATCTCGTTTTCTAAAAGATGAATTTTTGAAAATGGGTTGCTCTTTTGGGGATATTTGCACCCATTTCTGCTTTTTAGTCTCTATTAATCATCTTTTTTTTCTTATTATGATGCAGCCCACAAGACGGACGCAGCACAGCAATTAAGGCTGTTCTCAGAAGCAGTCACAGCGGCTGCGGTTTATGAGTGGTTTGCGTGATCGATTTTTACTTTTAAACGGAGAAAATGGGCACTTTGCATAGCGAATTTATAACCAGAAGCATCCCTCTATATTGGCACATGAAATGGGCATGACCTTTATTGCAGCAGTACTTTATTGATTTTGCAATACAGCGTTCAGCTCCAGGAGCAACGGGTCTAATTTTGCCTTACCTGGAAGAAGCTTCCCCATGACTATAGAGTCACGACTGAACTTCCCAGAACCGTTTTGCAGGCTTGATTGCGCGTGACTTTCAGGGCAGTTTTATGCCCATCCGACTTTGTTAACACAGCGTAAAAAATTACAAAATAAGTAAAGAACGTGACATTAAGGGCTTTAAAGGTAGATTTATCTGCATGTTGGCGAAAGGAAGCGGGAAGGATGCTCAGAGTTTGAAGCTATTCCATGTTTCTTTTCGGAGATACCGTGCATGAAGGGTTTGCTCCTTCCGAGAAGGATGCCACCGCTGCGCTCCCGAGAGCTTCGCCAGGCTCTGCTCTTGCAAACGCTCCTTTCTGCAACCGGTTCTCTCGGACATGGATCGGCATACGCCTGCATTTGCAGTGGGCTCGCATACAAGCAAATATTTGGTTAAAAGGTGGAAAAAAGCTCCAAAATATGCAACTGTGTTTCTGCATAAGAAAATTAAAGAATTAAAAGCTACCAGAGATGAACTGTCTGCTGCGGGGGGGCAGATGAGGAGTTACTCTTTCTAGCATGAATTACTTCATTTTTTTTCTTCCTTTTCATAACCATAACTTTATTTAAATGTATCTTTTCTTTCCAGTCTGACTATAATAATTTCTTAGAGAACATATTTTAATAGCTTGACTATATGCTCAGGATTTCTGTTCGCTTCTATAATTTCTTCTTAATTATTTTCCAATTGCTGAAACAACAGTTTTCACAGTTTATTAAAAAGCATTTTTGAAAGCATTACCCTAAGGCATTGTCAACATTTTATTACTATCACTAACAGCCAGAACAAATGAATAATCATCAGCTCTGGTAGCTTGTGTCAAACAGATGAAAACTGTTTGGGGCTTATGTAGAAATTATAATAAATTTTAATGTCAGACTGGAGCTGTTTTCACACAGGAACGCAGGCAGCCTTCTGCTACCCAATGCCTGGACCAGCTCCATCCCCTCAGCGCCGAGCTGGAACACCTCGGGGAGGACACCTGGAGCTCCTGGGTCTGCGATCTCATGAGGACCTCGCACGGGCAGCAGCCAGCCTGCTCCCAAAGGCTATTCCTCTTTTAATGTCAGCATTGATTTAAACTCTCTTTGGCTCTAAAATCATCAGTTTTGCCCAGATCCTCCTCTTGCTGTCCGGCCGGCTCATCGCTGTCCTCCAGCTACAATGGCAGGATCACAAATCCCCTAGGTGAAAAACCACAGCGTTGGGATGCTCAGAAATACATTCTGTAACTCCCCAGTCTGACCAGGAGAAGCCCAAGGGGCTGCACTGGGACCGTTCATGGATCATGATGGCTTTCTCTGCTGAAACATCAGGCCCACATCCATAGCCTCCCTGAGGAGTCATTTTGTGCCCAGGTGGCCAAGAAGGCCAACAGCATCCTGGCTTGTATCAGGAATAGCGTGGCCAGCAGGAGCAGGGCAGTCATCCTTCCCCTGTGCAGGGCACTGGTTAGGCCGCACCTCGAGTGCTGTGTTCAGTTTTGGGCCCCTCAGTACAAGAAGGACATGGAGGTGCTGGAGCGTGTCCAGAGAAGGGCAACGAAGCTGGGGAAGGGTCTGGAGCACAAGTGCTGTGAGGATCGGCTGAGGGAGCTGGGGTTGTTCAGCCTGGAGAAGAGGAGGCTGAGGGGAGACCTTATCGCCCTCTACAACTGCCTGAGAGGAGGGTGCAGCGAGGTGGGGGTTGGTCTCTTCTCCCAAGGAACAAGCGATGGGACGAGAGGCAACGGCCTCAAGTTGCACCAGGGGAGGTTTAGATTGGATATTAGGAAAAACTTCTTCACAGAGAGGGTTGTCAAGCCCTGGAACAGGCTGCCCAGGGAAGTGGTGGAGTCCCCATCCCTGGAGGTATTTAAAAGCCGGGCAGACGAGGCGCTTAGGGACATGGTTTAGTGGTGGACAGGTACGGTTGGACTCGATGATCTTAAAGGTCTTTTCCAACCAAATGATTCTGTGATGATTCTATGATTCCCAGCATAACATTACTAATGGAGATGACACCATCGTATTGGAAAGCAAAACTATCTTTTCAAAACTTTAAAAAAATTTAAGGCAACTATTTTAGCCATATTTTTTCCCCACTCTTATTTACTTTAGGGAAAATTTGGCCTGATCCATGTAGCTATAACAAGCTGGAACACCCTTAAGCCTGTATCGTTAAAGCCAAGCATATTTAGTGTATGGAAGGTATCAATTTAAACTATTTTTATGCATAGTCCTGATTATACATCCCTTTAAATTAGCAGTTTAAGAGACATTAGCAGAGCTTGCACGACCTTATTCTTACCTATATAATGTTTCAAATCAAGCCCTGTATAATTAAGACTTCACAATCAGCGCTTCAACAGCAGCGTTGTCTCCAAGCCATTTGCAGGTGTCTTTCCAGCAGATGATGTTTGCAAAATATCTTACCTATAGAAGTTGCTAAAAATGCTGAAGTACTGCTGGCCACGTCTTCGGTCCCGTTGGTGCTTTGTCCCCCCCCGGATCCCTGCCAGCCCCCACGTGCTGCTGCTGGGGAGAGGCGATGGAGCAGAGGATGGGGCAGCTCCTTCAGCTCCTGGACTCACCGGCTCTGCCCCGTCAGCTAACATGCAGCCACATCCCCTTAACTGACTGACATGCCCCCACATCTCCAAAGTAATTTCTTGAGAGGGAAGTTCCCTGGGAATTAAAAAAAAAAAAAAGTTTCATTTCTCCCTGGTTTTGCTGCTACTTCACAGGTACTTTACAGCCAGGCGCCGGTTCGGGATTCGTGCCACACTGAGCCATGGCTGCTGCACGTCAAGGTTACTCCTTTGCCCATTGCAATATAGATCCTTTGAAAGGCAATAAATAAAGGCGATTCCTCACGACAGCTCTTGGTTACGGTTAAACCTTCATTTGCAATTCCAGCAATGATCGCTGCTAAACAGCATACTTGCTTTTCCAGCAGAGAGCAAACCGGCGCGGCGGTTCTCCCCAGCATTGCCCATGCCAGCGGCGTGCAGCAAGTTCCCTGTGTTCAAGTACGATAAATGTTTAAATAGCTCCATCCTTGCTAGCGGGTCATTCGAACCAGCAAGGGTGACCTTCTGCAAAGCCCAGGAGACAGGATTTCACTGCTTCCTCAGGGGTCTCCTAGGGATCAATTCCCTTTTTTTATTGTTTACACTCTGCATGCAAGCGGAGCCCGTTATCTTTTCAAGTAAGCCATCACGCTCAGTGATATTCCGATTTATAGATATGCAAACCAATACATCCCTCTCTGCCTGTACTACATATGAATTTCCAAGCTACGGCTCTCTCTTTTTTTAATTTTAAAGAGAAACAGAAAAATTGTTCTTGTCCAGGGACCCCTAAACTTCTAGCCTACGGATAATGAATACACTTTTTTCCAAGTATTTCCTTGGAGGTTAAAAATCTAGACAACGCTTTGGTTCTGACTTCTTCTAAAACCTAAACATTAAAAGTAATTATCTACAAAGTAGTTGGGAAGTTTGTAACAAATTATTCATGCTGTACCTGAAACTACAGGAAAAGGTCAATTTTGCCAAACCTCCCAATGTAAAAAAAGAAAAGTGGAAAACTTCAAAACTTGTTTCTAGCATAAAATATTTCTTCCAAAAAGGGTAAGGAAAATAAAGATCAAAACAAACAAAAAGGTTATGGATTACCAATTCATTAGTCTCTTCAAGCACCTAATTTCTTACCCACTGCTTAATATAGGTAATATTTTACTTTGGAAAACGCTCAGCCCCCGCCCCCACCTCCCCAAATGCTGCTGGGGAACATGTCCAGCCTTAACCACACCTTCGTGCCACCCTGCAGCTCTTGTGAACATCCTTCACAGTCCCGTCAGCACCTGGAGACTTCTGCCTATAGGGGCAAGCAGCTGGAAGAGGAAAAAGTTGGCCGAGATGAAGCACCAGTAGGATAAAAGCCTTAGGTCCCTCTCCCTCTTCTCGCGTAACACTGACATTTTTAAATTAAGATATATTAGGAGCAGCAATTGCATATTTATACAGGTGGGAAATAAATGTTTTGCTTATATTCTCTTCCTATGCTCTTCTCATAAACTAAATCATATAAATGATTCCTGGTTTGCTTTCATCAGCTATGAGCAGCGTATTGCCAGGATATAAAACTTGAGTTTTAATACTTTGATTATAAAATACTAAGAGAAGAATTGATGCCTTGAAGGCATTATTAGATTTAGTGAACTAGAAGTTTTCCTCCTTCATGCGGAGGCAGGAAGGTATCCCCACCTCCGGAGCAGGACGCAGAGGCTTTGTTATTAGGTAGCAGGAAAATAAACCTAGGGCCGTGGCTGCCAGGAGCACGACGTGCCGAAACACACGCGCGAGGAAAACTAATTTGCTGCTTAGATACGGGCTTTAGGGAGCGAGCTGCGTTAACTTTAGAGTGTGTGATAAGCATTCAGAAAGTAAAGTTTCCAGTTTCCCTGATAGCGTGAAGGTAGGTGGAACAGATACAATGTAGTCCCATGAATTTACGGTGGCACGACAAGGATCACACATAATTTGCTAACAAAGGTGTAAATGAGTTGGCCTGGAGATAAACGGAGAGATGTACTAATGGTTCATCAGGGCTGTGCCTGAAAGTGATGCTTTGCTGCTTGCTCTTCACCTTCTTTACACCATGGTGGTAAAAAAAGTGTTTGACTGCTCCATCATTGTACTAGCCTTATTTCGCAATGGAGCTAACAATGATATAATGATATTTTTATTTGTTTCTCTTGTGGAATTTTAAACAACTTGTCACTATTTAAAGCAATGAAGCTAAAAACCCCACAACACTCTCCAGAAATAGCTGCAAATGAAAGCTTTGCATGTGCCAAAGCCAAGTCCTGGCTGTGATGAAACTCTGCCCTGGGCTGGCTGGGAAGGGAGAGGGTCTTCCAGGCCCGCGGTATTAAATGAAACCACAATTATTGATGGGAGAGCATTTAAACACTTAAAACAGTTTCCAAAAAGTGGTCATAAAAGTCTGCTTTTAAAAGTTGTGTCTTGAAGTTGCATATGAAAATTCCCATCAATGCCACTGGACAGAGCCATTTTTTATGTTTAGGTGAAGCACCCTGGAAATGTCGACGTTCTTCGTCCAGGTCAGATTGAAATGTCTGGCACAATACCTGCTCTCTCTAATGAACAGATCTTTTTCTTTGTAGAATTTATTGTTAAGCATGCATGCAAGTTACACAATTATATTATACATAACTGTATTATAATAATAATAATAATAGACGTAGAATAATGCTATTTTGTATATTATGCGTATGTGTAATTTCAGGTTCAGTCACATTTTCTAGTTTGTGCACACAAAGGCATGGAATTCATAGTTCAGAATTTCAGTCCAAGACACTTTTTATTCTGAACTTTTCTTTGTACAGCTGTACTTACCAACTAACAAGGAAAGTCTTGACAGCATTATTTACGTGAACAGTCTCACCAAACTGCTCTGCAGAATTGTAATTCATTATTGATTTAAGTGAAGTATGTGGATAATTACAGCATTCTTCTCTGAGATCAGCCGAAAGTACAAAAACTATTCACTGAGGCCAGGATTTTCAAAACAGCCCAGTATTTCTGAAATTAAAAAAATAAAAAGAAGAAAAAGACGAGGGAGGCGGAGGGTGTAGTGCTCACAGATTCGTATGAAATTCCCAAGGGTACAATTCCAAGTCACATCCGTTAACAGCCTCACTGCAGTCAGAGGTACAACACGGTCCAATACCCCATAGGAAACACAGGGCTGGGAATTTCCACGTGGTGATGTGCCTGCCATTCAGTACTTCTGTACCGATATTCTCATGAATGTATTGTTTGAGCTATACCATAATAATTAATATGCTGAAAGGTTTTCTTTTGGGATAGCAGAGAATACCTGCTCTGAACAACACTAGCAGCATGAGTCAGACGGGCCCAACTGGAAGAAATAAGTTATAGAATCATTTAGGTTGGAAAAGACCTTTAACATCATTGAGTCCAACCGTAAACCTAGCACTGCCAAGTCCACCACTAAACCATGTCCCTCAGCACCACATCTACCCGTCTTTTAAATACCTCCACGGATGGGGACTCCACCACTGCCCTGGGCAGCCTGTTCCAATCCTTGACAACCCTCTCCGTGAAGAAGTTTTTCCTAATATCCAATCTAAACCTCCCCTGGCGCAACTTGAGGCCATTTCCTCTTGTCCTATCACTTGAAGAGACCGACCCCCACCTCCCTGCACCCTCCTCTCAGGCAGTTGTAGAGGGCGATGAGGTCTCCCCTCAGCCTCCTCTTCTCCAGGCTGAACAACCCCAGGTCCCTCAGCTGCTCCTCACAGCACTTGTGCTCCAGACCCTTCCCCAGCTTCGTTGCCCTTCTCTGGACACGCTCCAGCACCTCCATGTCCTTCTTGGAGTGAGGGGCCCAAAACTGAACACAGCACTCGAGGTGCGGCCTCACCAGTGCCCAGTACAGGGGAAGGATGACTGCCCTGCTCCTGCTGGCCACACTATTGCTGATACAAGCCAGGATACCGTTGGCCTTCTTGGCCACCTGGGCACACTGCTGGCTTATGTTCAGTTGGCTGTCAACCAACACTCCCAGGTCCTTCTTGGAAGGTCCCTCTTCCAGCTCAGGGGGCTGGGTACCCCAAGAACAACTGGTCTGACTATTAAAGACTGAGGCAAAGAAGGCATCGAGTACCTCAGCTTCTTCCTCATCCTTTGTCACTATGTTTCCCCCTGCATCCAATAGAGGATGGAGACTCTCCTCAGCCCTCCTTTTGTCGCTAATGTATTTATAGAAACATTTTTTTATTGTCTTTTACAGCAGTAGCCAGATTAAGTTCTAGTTGGGCTTTGGCCCTTCTAATTTTCTCCCTGCATAACCTCACAACACCCTTGTAGTCCTCCTGAGTGTCCTGACCCTTCTTCCAAAGGTCAAACTCTCCTTTTTTTTTCCTGAGTTCCAGCCAAAGCTCTCTGTTCAGCCAGGATGGTCTTATTCCCTGCCAGCTCGTCTTTCAGCACATGGGGATGGCCTGCTCCTTGGCCTTCAGGATTTCCTTCTTGAAGCATGCCCAGCCTTCCTGGGCTCCTTTGCCCTTCAGGACTGCCTCCCCAGGGACTCTGTGAACCAGGTTCCTACACGGGGCAAAGTTTGCCCTCCAGAAGTTCAAGGCAGCAGTTGTGCTGACCCCCTCCTTACTTCTCCCAGAATCAAAAACTCTATCATTTCATGATCGCTGTGCCCAAGACGGCCTCCAGCCATCACATCACCCACAAGTCCTTCTCTGTTCACAAACAGCAGGTCCAGCACAGTGCCTTCCCCAGTTGGCTCCCGCACCAGCTGTGTCAGGAAGGTCTCTCCCACACACTCCAGGAACCTCCCGGACCGTTTCCTCTCTGCTGTGTTGTGTTTCCAGCAGACATCAGGGAAGCTGAAGTCCCCCATGAGAACGGGAGCTAGCGATTGTGAGACTTCTCCCAGCTGCTTATCGAATGTGTTTTGGCTTCACTTATTCAAAAAGGTGCACAGAAGCTGTTGGGAACAGATGGACTTTACTTATTAGAGAAACCCAAGCTATTTACTAAGACCAGAGGGAATCATGTTGTTTGATATCACTTGCTATCAATTCCTCCTGTGACGGAAGGAATTTACAAGGTCACTTGAAGCGTGATCAGCGATCCCACTTTCAAGGCACATTTTACGATCCAGGCTGCCTTTCCTCTTCCTTGACAAGCAGCAAATAATTCCAAAGACAGACATTCAAGAATAGAGATTGGGATTTAAGAAGACAGGAAATGTCAGAAGAATTGTCAGGCTCAAGAGCTCCTCCAAAGACTGAAACGTTATCTCCAGCAGTGCAGAGGGACATCGGCTCGGGAAAGGTGATGTATGTGAAGACTGCAAAAAAGTCTGAGAAGCAAGCGATGGTGCAGAAGTGGTGCCAAGGAAATCCTGTGTTGTCACTGCCAGCCACCACGCTGCTGCTTCAAGCTGCACAGAGTCATTGACATCTGGCTCCTCACAAAGCACCTCCTTGCTACTGAGTGAAAGCAGAATGCAAGCAATTTAGAGTTACGTAGACTAGACTTTGTATGTTCAACGCTTCATTATTCCCTCAGCTGTAACTTCACATGCAATGGTATCCTTTTTTTGCTTTTTTCCTTTTCTTTCTAATAGGATAACGGCAGTCATTTCTTCTGCAGCCCCAGGAAACAGTTCTCTGCCTAGCCGAGTTGTTGACTTATTTAAGTATCAGCTGTATCTGCAAACAATATTGTAAGTGAAAGTATTCTCAATGTATCACGATCCTTGTCAGAGCAACAAATGCCTTATTTACCCAAGAAGCACTCTGTGAAAGAGCAGGGATTTCACATAGGAATTCACTTCTGACAGTGATGTTAGTTAAAGGTTATCGCATGAAACACTGAATTATCTGCTAAGGCTGCGGAACTGCAGCAAGATTACAGAGAATTCTGAATAATAACTGATAACTCCATGCTGAAATCAATGCTATTAGACTATATTGATGTAGATATTTCTTTTATCTATAAAACACAATTAAAAATTGAACTGAGTGTAGATCTTAAACGTCAGTATCATTACCAGGTTTGTGGCTGTCAATGCCTGAACTGAAAATTGTGAATATGCAAGCAAAAGTACCCCCTGCAAAAGTGCTCAGGAACTCATTTGCAAAGTCTATTTTCTATCAGACAAAACAACACGCCGTGTATTAGATCCCATGCTTCTGTCTCTGGGAGGACTTTTATCAAACGAAGGCATGCTCAGGATGGGCAGACTCGTCTGTGGGGCATCGATAAAGGAGTGAAGCCAGTTTCCTACAGTCCATTCAATCAGAATGGGTTAGCCCTTGCTAGGTATCGTAGAGTTTTCTAACTAGGTATCATATAGTTTTCCAAGAATTTCCCCTTTCCCCCAGCGTCATGAATCTCTGTCACTGTCTCTGTGCTATGCTAAACCAGAGCCGAGCAGATGGATATTTGGGGCAGGAAGGAGCACGGTGAAATGACCAAGTTGTGCTGGTACCTATTTCAGTTCTCGGCATGGAAGCTTTGGCGTTACCCGGTGCACAGGGTGTCAGCGTCTTCATTAGACTTATCTGACCATTCTAAATGTATGGCTGTTTAAGAGTATTTTGAAATGAAATTTCATAGCCCGCTTTTGATACCAAACAACAGCATAAAACCTTACGTTAGTCTAAAAGCGATATTCACACATTAAAAAGAAGTCATATATAACAATAACATGGTTTAGGAGGGTTTCTTACTCCACACCAAAAAAAATGGTGAATCAAAGAGACTATGTATTTTCACCATGCTCCAACTATCCCAGGGAGGACCAGCGTATTTTCCAGGAGAAATGCTCTTGAAGAACATAATATAAAATACTATTGCAACGTTCCCAATCATGGTTTTTCTGAGAATATTTATGGATATTGTCAAAGCTGAATTTCTATCCACAGTGATCAAGGTGCAAAACTGCGTTTAAACACAAAGCACATCTTGTTTTCCTTATGGCCTCTCCTTTACAAAGTACAACGAAGATCGTTGGGTTTGGGATTGTTTTGTCAGGACATGCTATTTTCTTTAAAGCTAACGCAAGGTTCTAACTGTGAGCTGGGAAGCCAGCACTCTGGGTTTTGGGTATATTTCATGGTCTGCTCTGGATCTGCAGTGCACCAGGACTGAAAGCTGAAGGTGGTGTCACAGAGACAGAGGAGAGGAAACGCCGTGGCAGTGGGGCTGGCCATCAGCCTCGGGAGCAGGAAGATGCTCGCAGCTTCCTGCGGCCAAACCGGTTCCCTGCCATCTCATCACAGGTTGACAGGAGCTTTGTGCATGCTCTTCTCTTTCTCACCTTAGAGTGAAGAGGGCACTTGAACGAGTCTGGTTACAGTACTTATTCTCAAAGCATTAAGCACATGCCTCAAATAGGTCTGTAAACTCTCAGATTCACAAATTCAGGACAACATTTAAGCCCCAAGTACCTTGTTCAACTGCAGTTTTATCTTCTGTCATTGGCAATAACTCATCTTTTAAACACAATAGAAACTCTTTGATAAAAACTAATTAAAGTATTGAAGTGTTATGTCATTTTTTAAAATATTGTTATGTTGAGGTTCTTACTGTTGCCTCACCAAGAGCAGAGAAGGGTGGCAGACCCGGTGTTGAAGTCATCGTGGAGAAGGAGTGGGCACCACTCAAAGATCTCACTTCCATATGGTATTCTTTGAACTTGAGATGAGGCAGAAGTGGCACCCCTCTGCTGGAATGGGGAGACAGAGAAAAATGGTAAAAAAATAAATATTTTCCTGAACCAACTTCGGAAAGATGATTCCCATCAATTTAAGTTACATCTCAGTTCTATATTTTTTAATTACTTACCTAGCTATTATTTCCCACGTTGAAAAGCTCGCAAGTCTGCAACATCTACATCAAGTTTCTGACAGAAGGATATTATTTTATGGCAGGTATGATGCTCAGAATACCCTATTTCAAGAACAGTAGTACAGCCACAGGATACCGATGCAAATGTCTTGAGATGATACATGATAACCTGTGATTGACGGCTGGAGACAGGACTTGCGAAACGCCTGCGCCCATGTCACCCAGCTCAGCTGGGTATGCACCAACTCGTACCCATCAGACACGCTGTGGTAGCACGTGCTATCAGCACGGGCAACAAAGGTTGCTTCGCAATTAGCAGATTCAAAGGCTGATGACCTCCCATCCTGTCAAACTGCTGGAAATGTCAGTATTAACTAAAGAACGATGGAACAAGTGGCAGAGCCTGGTTGTCAAAACTGCCACTCCAGGAAGACGACTGCAGCGTTGATGAACTCAGAGAGTTTTCCTCGCCAGCAGATCACGTATGGCTGTCTCCAAGCTCTTCCTGAGACTGGAATTCGTTTTTAAGTTTTAAAGTGAAGACAATGAATTGACTTTAGAGTCAAATACAAAATGCAGCCATCAGAAACGTGACTTCTGCTCAAATTCTGATCTAACGAAGACCAAACACTTGTTACTTGAATGGATACCAGTTACTTAAAAGAGTAGTATTTGGTCTGCCTAAAGGTGGCGGAAATGAAGGGTAATAGGACATGTCAAAGTGCCGAGAGCTGTATGATAGATTGTAACCCCACACTGGTTTTATTTGAACAAATGTTACAACAACCCCCAGTAATTTGATTGTATCTCTGTACTTTTTGTGCGTTCTACAACACGATATTACTTCCCGTCATCCCAGAGACGAGCAGTCATTTATCACAGTAAATAAAATAATTTCCTATTACACTGTGTTATGAAAATACCATTTCTTTCAACTTGATGAAGTGACTACTGTTTAGCATCTTCACAAAGCAGAAAGGTTGATGTATTTTACTCTGTGCTTTCTTATTTTTTCCATGCCTAGCCGTACCTATTAAATGTACACATACATATTTTCAGAATATTACCGTTTTGGGGATAGTGGCACACCATACTGAAATACACCAGCCGATTAATTCTCACAACAGTTCCGTAAAGGGATAAGAATGTATCTCCCTGCATAACTTTGAATGATTTGTCTAAGAGCTTGTACAGGTGGGTACACAGCCATGAATATGGCTAAAATAAATTCAAAGAAAAAAACGTCTTTATTATTCAGTGCTTTACAACAAATGCTAACTAGAACTCCATGGAACAAATTTGCGAAAATTTGCAGAAGGGAAAGATCAGCTGTGCTTGAAGAATAATTGCGTTGTTAAAAAAGTTTCAAAGAAAGCAAACATGAAAATGTTTAAAAAAAAGTGTGGCAAAACTTCTTAGGAAAAGTCACGCAAATGCCTAGCATCAAGGACTTAGCAACTCATATTATCAGCTTTCAAGCCTGAACTTTCCCATGGCAAAACTCTGCTTGTATTATCACATCCTTTCTGCCCCTCAGCCTGCCTGTATGAAGCCAGAAACATGTCCCACAGCATTTTAGCCTTCCCAGACAGTTCCAGGAGTATTTATCAGGCCTTGGGGAAGACTTTTGGGAAGGGTAATGGGGTTGCTGCACGCAGCGAGGGAGAGCAAGGAAGGAGGATTGCACCAAACTGCTGCCGCAGGATCTTACGGTAGAGTAGATGATAACCAGCGAAGACACAGATGCACGGCAGTATGTCTAGCAGCCATTTGCAGTATAGGCTGACTCATTAAAAGGGATAATTAAAGACAGCTGCCTACATAGTTAATTACTGTCAACAATAAAACCTAGAGGTACATTGCAATAGATACACGAAGAAAACTGAACTGAGAAGTGGCCTCACTTGGGCAATGTCTCTTCTCTGGCCTTATCGGATCCCAACGTATCCTCCCCCATGACTTTTAAAAGGCTGCATTTCTTTTCTAGGGTGTTATTTTCATCTTTTTCTGTAGGAAAGTTGCTGGCTATAAGCCCAGGAGGGCATTTTCTGCCAGGATGCTAATCCACCTGCAGTCAAAGGGCTGGGCTAACCCTTTCACTGTGACCAGTGGGATGGGATGGGATGGGGGTCCTCACTCTCCCTGAAGATCAGCCCCAAACCTCCCCTTCTGAGCAGGGACTGCAGTCACCCGGACCCTGGTCCGTGGGGGGAATGAACCATGTGACTGCAAAGAAATCTTTGCACAGATGGTGACAAGACAGAAGATCACATAGCTGTGAGATGAAATACATCCGTCACACAGGTTAAAAGTATTTCAGTTTACAGTTTTTTGTATGGGAGGAAAACAAGAAACGTGTTTTCTCTCACTCAGGAGAGAGAGGAAGCAAAATAAGTATAATGGTTTCAATATTAATTTTAATATTGTTGCCCATAATAGCTTGCAAAATACAAAGATACCTCAGTTGGGCTTAAATGAACTGGTTTATGAATCTCCATCCAGGGTATATCTTATGAAAACATTAAAATTACACCACTAAAATTTTCTGATAAACGTTCCTTAAAGTCTCATCATAATCAGTGGTTGAAAAGTCAACTGGGAACATCTGTCATCTTTAAAATGTCTTAGACTGTATTTTTTGAAGTCACCTCACCACCCTTGAGATTCCTTTGGGAAAGGCAGAGCAGCGACAGCTTGCTCAGGAGGAGAGCTCCAGCTTACACCCCCGTCCTAAATCAGTGCCCAGCTCAGCTTCTCAATGATGCTGTCACCGAAACCAACACACCAGACCCCACGTGCCACCTGGAAAGAACACATTCAAATTGACAGAGAATATTTGCAATCGTTTGCCAGTTGCAAACATTTCCTTTAGAAAAAAAAAAAAAAAAAATCAGCAGCACATTTACTCAGAAACATCAGAATAAGGTAGAGCAGAAGATGCCCCTTGCTTGGGCGAAATACAGGCACATGGCTTGCAGAGACTGGTGCTCTCGGAGATCCCTCGCGTGTGCCATGCAGCACAAGGTACCGGGGCCACCCACCATCCACCTAGCGCAGATTTAAACACTTCTCTCTGCGCAGCTGGTGGTGCAGGGGCAAAGAATAATGGCTTAAGAAAATCATCTTTGTCACCTAGGATACAAAAAAATACCTTTCTATTACGGCTCTGGAATTTGCAGTACTTCTGGCACTGTGTGTTGGCATCTCCTGATGGCTCTTGACAACACAGGATAATAGATTTTGAATGTTTTCCAGAACTCCTAATGCACACAAACATTCCTACCTGTCTGCTCCACTGACTCCAAATGGTGCCTGTTTTCTGGTCATAACTCATTACTGAAGCTTTCCATATGGAAGCTTTTTTGCTTTCTTGCAAAATAAATCTGACTGGTGCTCCAAGCCCATGCAACACCCCGTTGTAAGTTGTCCGCAGCCGGGATACCCCACTCACATTTGCCCCATGTCAGCACACCTGGCCTGGAGGAATAGCAGGAGGCACCGTCACAGGAGTTTTAGTTGATGATGATCTTTAATCTCCGAGAACGTGGCCAGTAATTCTTTTGCTCTGTTCCTTGTTCTGCTACACAGATTCTGAGATGAGAGAGCTGCAAATGCTATGTCTCCCAAGAATAAAAACTTTTACTACAAGAAATCCTTAATTTCCCAATAGAAAATAAAGAATGTGAATGGGATTTTATTTAAAGGCATCTCAATAAGTTTATTATGAATTATTATTTTATATGCATGTTCTGATAACATTTTATGATCCCTGAACTATTCCTACAGTCACATTCACCAGAACAGACCCTGTTGCTGGTGCAGAAATCTACTGAGACTCCAAAAGGCCAACTGGATGTACATGAGCACACGCGCCCTGTACACTTGCTTTTGAACATGACTTTACATCAGACTTCCCACTTCGTGGAGGAGCTTTGCATTTTTTAAATTTTGTATTTTTGCAGATGTGTATCGCCACAAAAGAAAAGAGAAGAAAAACTTAGAAGTAGGGCAAGAGGCAATAGTCAAAAGTTGCAAAGTAAAATTCTAAGTGGACGTAAGGAAAACACACTCTTGACAGTCACAGCAGTTAAATACTAGAAGAGGTTACCTAGAAAGATTGGGCAGACTTGGAATTTTTGGAGATTTTTAAAGGGCAATTGGACAGGGTCCTGAAAGACCTCCTCTACCCTTGAAGTTAGCTTTCTGTTGAGCAGAGGATTACACTAGATTATCTGCAGCTTCCTTCCAAACTCCCCCCCCCATAATTTCATGGTCCTTTCTTAAAAAAAAAAAGAGACCAGGAGCAGGTTGCCCACGGCAGGCTGGGCTGTAAAGATGGGACTGGATGGGCCAGCAGGCAACAGGCGGGTTCCCTTCAGAGCCCTAGTTTGTTTTAGGGGGAACTTGGCCAAAGTGGAAGAGTCTCCCCAAAGCACTTTGGTTCTGTCAAACTGTCAGGATTTGATAAAATGCTGCTCCAGAGCACTTGCTCCTTTTTTTGCTTAACAGTTATAACTATATTTTGTTAGCATGGTGGTTAGATGAGTTCCCAGGTTATTTAGGGACTTGGATGTGGGAATAAAAAATTATTTTACTTGTTTAGAGATTGCGCAAGACAGACTTATAGGAAGAGGTGATATATTGCTGTGCTGCCGAGGAGCCCCACAGAGGAAGAATTTGCAGCTGCTGGAGCCCCAGATCCCCCAACACTTTATTGCTTTGGAAATGTGACTTTGCCCAGCACACTGCTCTCATTATTAGTCAGCTGAAGCCTTAATTTTTGAAATAGCAAAAAATTATATTAAACAATGATTTATCTAGATTTCTTTTTCTTGTTCACCTTGTTGTGTTATATCTAGACCTAACGCAGTAGTTATCAGTGCACAGAGGTATTAGATATTATTTGACCCTTTTGGTTCTTTAGTTTCCTGGACTTTTAGTGGAAGTGTTTATCCCCAATATAAAGTTTGAAGAAGATCACTTGCTCTGTCATGTACTTTTGGCTCCACCAAGAAGTTTTTTTTCTTCCTAACTCTTTCTAGAGATTGATTTTGTACTAAGACAGACATTGAAATATAAAACGTTCACTATCAGCATCTTGTCGTTATCCTTAAAAAAACAACAACATAATGGCGCTTTCAAACAAACAAAAAAAATTGGTCCAGATGAGTATCATCAACTCTTTTTTTTCCCATACAATTTTTCTTTTGTATTTCACAGGCTACTTTCTAATCCTTTCGTAAGTGCAGAGATATGCCATGATATACATTAGACACTAAATTACTGGGTTCTAAGGCAACTCCAACAGAGATTTGAGAGCCAAGCAAGGAACCCACCAAAACCAAAGTCCAAAACAACATCTTAAAAAACCAAATCTCTTAAACTAACTTACCTTTAAGCACCACTCATGCAGCAACCTAAAAATTTCTGCTAGACATTTCATAGCTGGGATTCTGTAACGCTATTGTACTCCTCACCAGAAAAAGCCACAATAAAGCAGGTGTTTCATCTCAGAGGACACCCTGCAGGAAGAAAAACACATGTTTTAATGCACCGTTCAGCTTCTCTCCAAGTGAAAGCAACCCTCATTCTGGCAGCTTAAAATACACCTGTAGACACATCGCACACCTTCCTATTGCAATACCACCTTTAGAAAAGCTCCAGGTTTTTAAAAGAGGAGGCTGTAGACAACTTAGGAAAGCACTTCAGCCTTAGAGCCACCTCCAGTACCTCTGTCTGGAGCACTCAACACCTCTAGGAAGACCACCCTAGAGGTCCTCCAAGCAGCATCGCGCCGGTGCTACAGCCAGCTCAAGGCTCAGGTTCACGGCTGCCACAGCCTGGTGTTTCCTGCAGCCTGGCAGCACCAGACAGACCTGGTGGTAATGGATGTCACAAATAACCCAGAAATATAATTATATGTATGCCTGGAATATGTATACAGCATCTTCCAGATGTTATCTTTAGGGAGCTAAAGCCAATAAGAACAACTACATGCAGCCCAGGGTAAGAAATTGTATCTACTGAACTAGTTAAGCCACCGGTGAGGAGCAAATTCATTGGGGGGAAGGGGAAATAAAGTCTCCAAGTTGTGATTTGGCCGTCCCATGAGGCGTTCCCATTGCCCAGCCCAGCAAACCTCTCATCTTCATCTGACAAGAGGAAGTACCAGGGTAGCTGGCAGGAATGACCGCCTGATCACCTCTTGGCATGATCCGTGCTGAAAGATTAAGATTTAGAGAGCGGAAACTGGAAATCAAGTAAAATTGAGATTGTTTATGAGGTGATATGCAGAGATGGAATACATATACATCTCTCAATACTGGAATACATATACATCTCTCAATACTTATATAATTTCTGTGCTTCTATCCTCCACATTCTGTTTCTCCTGAATAGCAAAATAAATATTTTTATCCAGATTAGAGACCATTTCTGTGCCTTAGAAATCAGCCGTACATCCCACGTATACAATGCCACAAGCATACGCACAATGCAGCGAGATACGACAGGAACTGGCACACAGTCCAGTTCACACAGGGCTGGAATTTACATCTGATCGGCGCTGGGTCATGAAGCGTTTCTTTCCTTGCTTTCTGAACAATTTCTGCAATGCAAAAGTAGTAGGAACTGTAGGACATAAAAGCCGTGAACACCTAATGAAAGGAGGGAGATGATCAATGAGCACAATTTGATGTCAGGCTGTTACTTCTCCCAGTTTAAACATAAGCTGTTTTTTAAAACCGAGAGACAGAGAAACCCGGTTACAACTCTCCATTAAGGTCTGGCATCCCTGCTCTGTGAAGGAAGAAAAATGACACTATTTTATATAGCCAGCATGCTTAAACCGCTTGTTAGTAGTCTGGATAAAACTGAAATACGGTCCTTCCAGTGGATAGAATACAAACCATTAGAAATAACACCCGAAGCAATAGCTGCGGTGGAGTTGGGAAGGAGCTCGGGAACACCGGGACCTCCTCACCACCCGTGTGCCCATGAGGCACCAATCCTGCTCCCCCATCAGCACTACCCGACCTGGCGGCAGGGAAGGATGTAACAAGAGGTTAAATGGGGGAAGAGGGCTGGGGATGCTCTCTGCCAGTGTGCTGGGCCATTGCACCCCAAGGGACCCACAGCCCCGTGGGTAGGTGCTCAGTGCTGGGTCTCAACAGAGGCACTACTGGAGGGAAAAAGACGAAAAAACCCAACTGTTTCCCCTGTTTGTGTTTTTCCTTGTGTCACTGGTGAAGCTGCAGTGGCGGAAAGTTTTAGAGTAAAAGCTCCAAGTACACGAGGAATGAACGTTTACCTGCAAACTCTGTTGCCCTATCCTGGTAATAAACCGAGGTTACAGAAGCTCCTGGTTTGTCTTTTCAACATACATTTTCACCAGGATACTCTCTTAAAATATATATCTGTCTATATATACACATGAGAAATTTTGCCCCACTTCACGTTTACTCTGATGGCTGATGCCGGGTTTTATTCCCTTCAAGGCTTCAAACAATCAACCAAGGAGGTACTCATGTGCACACATAATATAAAAATATCAGACCAAAAAAAATTGTCGTACTTATCACATCTGTGATATCACTTTCCGTTATGCATTGCTTTATCCACTCAAAAAAAAAATGCTTTAAACATATGACACTAATTCCAAGTGGATTTTGGTTTGTTTCAAACTGCATTATCGATAATTACAGGGTTTATATTCCAGCTTGATCTTTTCTGACCAAGGATTTGTTATGAAAGAAAGCAGCAGCTATAACTTCCCATTGCACTGTGCTGGCAGAACGGCACACAAACCCGCCATCGTTTGGGTGGAATGTGCTTAGAATTACAACATAAAACCGTGAGTCATACCACCACCATGGAAGGAGTAGCTGCAGTTAAAATGAATTATCCTTGGCCAACGAAGATGCAGATTGACAGATAAAACCATGAGCTAGGGTGAAGTTGCAGTTACAATAAATGAAAATGAAAATAATGTGTGTTACCAAGGGGAGAATCAAATGGACGATATGCAAGTACTGCAGTCTTTTACGTCCTGTCTGCAGGAATATCAGTTACACCTTCCAAAGCTTAATTTCCCACATGCTCTTTATGCCAAGCCAAGCAACATTATCTCTACCTTAAGAAAACCGAACACTAAAAAAAATATCAAAGGTTTCCATACCTGCAAGCTTGCCTGCTTTCTCCCATCAACGTGAGTTATTCTAACAGACATACCTCCAGCATGTCTTTATGTCCTTAGACCATTGCAGCTCTAAACACCACTGCTAAAAATATTAGATGATACAAGTTCTGGGAAAAAAGTTAATTTACCCAAATTTTCCACAATACAGGCTAATTGCAGGTCATGAAGAATGCCTTCCAAAACCAAGGCATGGCATACTATGGGGACAAAAGCGTGCAAGACAGATGCAGAAAAACAACTTAATTGCTATCTCATAGTCGTGGTGATTAGGCTGACGATTAAAAGGCAGTGATCATGGACAACTCTGCAAATACATCAGAGTCCACTGCAGAGGGGGAGGAGACAACCCACTCTCATGTCCCCAGTGGCTCACACCAGAAATAATGGCCCCAAACCACAGCAAGAAAGATTGAGCTTGGTACTAGAAACCCAAATACATTGCTTGGGGAGTTTGTAGGAGTTACGACAATTACTCTCATTTGCGCAGGCAGACCCAGCAGTGCTCAACTTGTGCTTCACACCCCACGGCTTTGTGATATTCTCCAGGAGCCTGAATTCCCATGGAACTTGGTGAGAAACTAGTGCCTAAATAGAAGCTGGCTGCATCCCTAAGCTTCTGGATCTGGCCCTGAGGGCCAGGACACACTTCTGCACCTGAACAGGCAAAGGCTGATTAAATGCCCTGTGGGCTCATCAGGTGATGAGAACAAAGCTGGGAGTGAGAGGGTTAAAAAGGCCATTTTGATTTTTTCCTAAATAACGTGTACCCAGGCAAGGTAACCCACCTGCAGTTTCTGAGCTCATACAACTCGGACCACAATCTGATTTATAAACCCGTTTGCTGTCATACAAAATGCAGTTGCTGGAGAAGCAGATTCAGACAAGCACATGCAGAAGGTGCCCATGTCAGAGCAGGGTCTCCAGTCTGCCTGTCCCTTGTCCTCAGGTTATGCAGAAGTCCTCTTTAATGTGGCTTGTTTACAGACCCCACAGTGTCACCTGGCAATCGAAACTCAAAGAGAAAGGCAGTGACAATGAGAAGGCTGTGAAGGCTTAGAATCACAGAATGCTTTGGGTTGGAAGGGATCTTTAAAGGCCATCCAGTCCAACCCCCCTGCCATGGGGGGGGGCATCTTCAACTAGACCAGGTTGCTCAGAGCCCCATCCAACCTGACCTGGAATGTTTCCAGGGATGGGGCCTCCACCACCTCTCTGGGCAACCTGTGCCAGTGCTTCACCACCCTCAGTGTAAAAAATTTCTTCCTTATATCCAGCCTAAATCTCCCCTCCTTTAGTTTAAAACCATTGCCCCTTGTCCTATCGCTTCAGGTCCTGCTAAGAAGTCTGTCCCCATCTTTCTTATCAGCCCCCTTTCAGTACTGAAAGGCTGCAATGAGGTTCACATGGGCCCACTTCTTGAGCTTGTCCAGGTCCCTCTGGATGGCAACCTGTCCCTCAGGCGTGTCAACCACACTACTCAGCTTGGTGTCATCTGCAAACTTGCTGAGGGTGCACTTGACCCCACTGTTTATGTCATTGCTGAAGATATTAAACAGCACTGGTCCCAACAGGGACCCCTGAGGGACACCATTTGTCACCAGTCTCCATCTGGACATTGAGCTGTTGACCACTACCCTCTGGATGTGACCATCCAACCAATTCCTCATCCACCAACCAGTCCCTATCTCTCCAGTTTAGAGAAGGATGTTGTGGGGGACCACGTCAAAGGCCTTTCAGAAATTAAATGATTTTAAACTTTATTGCAACTTCTCCATCATCAGAAGTGAACTACCTGCTTCAGATTTTAGCTACTCCTCTCTGGAGGACTTGAGAAAATACTCACCCAACCAGTTAAGAATTTAGTTTGAATCTTTATGGACTCTGAGTCAAACCAATGATGCACAGGCCTGAAATAGCATGTCACTGGTCATCTCATGGGGTAACTATGCCTCTCAAGTGCCTTTGCTTTCCTGGAGAGAAATGCAGGCTCCTCCAGGAATCCCAACACCCACAGACCCCCTTCTCCTCCTCACACCCCACCGCGTCCCTTCCCGGGGCTGACCATGTTGTCTGCCAGTGACCCTCCAGAGCAGGGATTGTGCAGACCCCAAGGAGAGAAATGCTTTTGCCAAAGGACAATTTGAGAGCATTTTGGGTTTTCTTCCCTCATTCACTCCTCACATATCCGGCAAACGTGCATGCCCTTTTAGTACCCCTGAAATTACAGAATCTGCCACAAGTCATTAACCCATTTCCTAAGTGCACCCTATTATTAGGGCATTAAGTTTGCTTCCAAAATACCTCCCCAGCTTTGTGCAACCAAGCCCCAGAGTGAGAGCCCTGCAGAGGCAGGGGCTGAGCAGGGCTGGGGCAGGCACAGTGCCTGGCTCCCATCGCAGGGCGCATGCTGTGCTCCAGCCGGCAGCAGTGGTGGCATCTCATTTTCTCCCTGACCAACAAAGTAGCTGAAAGCAGAGGTCATTGACTCTGTAGGTCCCCTGCTGCATCCAGAAGTCTTGCAAAGAGGCAAGCAAGCCTGGCAGAGACCATCCAAGTCACACGCAGGCATTACTGGATTACCACGGATGGCCATAACACCACAGTCACCTCTCTGTGTTGTCAGTTTATCTTTAAAAAAAAAAAGTAAACAATAAAGATGAAGCTACTTAAGGAGCAAGAATGTTTTCCTTAACTAATATACTCTGCCTTCAAAAAGAAACATATTTTTTTATAGCACCTCTAAATATAAACAGATTTTTAATGTTTGCTACATGCTAAGCACAGTCAGCAGAGACAAACTGAAGCACAAGTAAATAACTTATTTTTGCCTTTTTCTTAAAGAGAGATTTCTTCCCTCCGCCCCACCAAGCACATTGACAGCGTGCTTCCTTGTCAAACGTCATGTGGATCTACCCGCAACAGCCCCTGGGTGCAAACTCACCCTCCAAGTTCAAGCAAAATGACCCTGGAACAAGCACTCCCCACCTACCTCCGCTGCACGTAGCACCACATGAATCTCTTTGCTATTTCCTAGTCTTTTTATATAAATGGGGTTAACTAAAACACCATCTGCTCTTAAGAAGCCCCAGCCCTGCCTGATGTTCAGTGATGGCCCTAGGAGCCCTCAGGAATTATTTAGCTTATAGAAGACCGAAGGTTTGGCTGATGGGAAAATGCTGATACCATTAACAGAGTTAATTGGATGATGGAAGGGGGGGGGGGAGGAGGATGCAAAACACTTGCTCGTCTCCCTCCCCACACACATGCACCCAACACAAACTCACAGCGAAAGGAAAATGACCCTTGAGCGACAGGGAGCAGCCCTACCAGATAGGACAGTGCGAAAGTGAGAGGGGGAATTTGCTCAGACAGTTGTTCCAGGCTCTGCGGCCCCGTTTGGAACTGACAGCTCCCGGCTCCGCTTCAGCAAAGTGCGGGCTGACAGTGACTGATGGGAGATGGATCAATAAAGATACTACTTTTATCATAAAGAAATGGGATTCATTAGGCCAAAAGGCATAGTTCATGCCAGGTAATTTATATTGCACAGGTAATTTAGGTAATTACCTAAACAACCAGGTAATTTATATTACACAGCTAACTTACTAAACTCCCACCCTTGCGGATTTACTATTGTTATCCTTTGTGAAATGACAGTGAACCTTCTCATAAAAACCGGCACAGAGCATTTTATGTGCTCTATGAATTTTCACATGGAAAACAGCTCATGGGCAGAAATTGTAAGCGATGCACTGGTATTCTGCTGGGTCATATTATTTTCAGGATAGGATTTATGGGACCGGTTGTAGATTAAAGCGACTGGGATAGAAAGCTATTCTAGGTTCACTGTAAGAAAAATCAACATTTTCTGCCTTGCATGAAGCTTTCTGATTAGAGATCTCATGTCCTTTCTCCTAAGGTTAACTGCTCAAAGGTTTGGAGCTTGGTCAAGGGTAACGTTGGCCAATGGCAGAGCCAGAGCACCTCCTCCTGTCCCCAAAACCCCTTCTCTTGCCGGGTGACTCATTTCGACAAGGTGCGAGGCTTTAGGTGACTCGTGCTGCTCTCAAGACTGAACCCGACTGCGTGTGGATAGGAAACCTTTGGGATGAGGTGGCTGAGAAATGGCTCCACGAAACCTATAGGCAATAAAATGCTACCAACAGCTACAGACCTTCATCAGCAGTTGAAGGAAGAGGTTGTATTTCCTATGAATAATGCTTACACGCAGTCTTTATAAAATAAAAAAGGGTCTTTGACTATCAGGCTATCCCCGTCCCTCAGCTCTTTGAACAGCGTGTACTTCTCCTGTTGGCCATTAGGAGTGAATAAGCCAGCCCACAGACTGCTGCCGTCCCTCAGCTGTGAAATTCATCCCGCATCAGTGGAATCGCATCAGCAGAGCCGCAGCACTTCATGTGCATCACTCACAGGGTATCCGGCCAGCACCCATCACGGCCAACATTCAGAGATTTTACTGGTGTAGTAAACGTATAGTGCCGTTGCTGTGAAAGTGCAATGGTATAGCAGATCATAAAAACGCCGTTACTTGGCTGACAACAACCAACACACGTAGTTTTGGCACCCCAGCAAGAACTGCAAGGAGCCTGTGCCTAGAGCGCACCCCCCTCCGCAGGATGCCGGTTAAGGGGGATAAGCACAGGCTCTTCAAGTGCCATGGCTGCTGAATGTGGTTAAAAATTAGCACTGACGGAATATTTATTAGCACCTACGGGTTTTACCAAAAGTGATCTGTCACAACAGTCTTCCCATTAACACTTCAGATTTTTGCTGCAGCTGAAGTGTTTCAGTATCTATCAAACCTTCCCTGCCTGACAAAACAAAGCCAAAAAATCCTCCCAGGCCTGGTTAACAGGTTCAAAAGATGAGCAAAAGAGACGGGAAGAAGCTAAAGCTAAAACATAAATAGATTTCGGTCATTCTGAAGCAAGTCCTTCAAAGCCCCTGAGTGGGGTGCCACTGTGCTGGGTTTTGGCCAGTGTCCATGATGTGCCACCACAAAGCCCCAGGGCTGCCTTTGCCCCCACTGTCACCTCTGTTCACCGAACCAGGTGGATCGGGGCCAGCCCAGACCTCGAGTTGCACTTGCTCTGGATTTGCCATTTAATTAAATTCTTTCCCTGAATTCAAGCCCCAAGCAAGAAGGGAGTCGTGTCTGCACGCAGATCAAAAGTAAGACATCTGTCTGGACCCAGGATTGCACTTAGGTGGCATTTGTGCAACGGAATCTGCAACTTTGCAACCAAAACAATTAAGTTAAAAAGAAATCTGTAACTTCTGACAAGTCGCCAGCTTGTGCGTATGATGGACGCTGAAGAACTGAGCCATACTCCCTGACAGCTTACAAATTAAACTTCGGGCTGTTTAGGAGGTTGTCAGTCAATAAATTCAAGTGTTTAAAAGGTCCAAGGCTGTTTCTTCTGCCTGTTAGACAGGATATATGATTTGGACTGTGTGAACCTGGAAGCAACAGCCCTTCTCTTTCACTCTTTTCTGGATCATGTTTGCATGGCTATTAAGGGAGAATTTGTCTTTTAAGAAGAACCCCAAAAATAATATTTCACTGGGCTGAAAGAATTCTATTTTCTCCCCCCACCCATTGACTAGAACTGTGCTTGAATTCACGGGCAAGCTGCCCACTTGCATGCGCGTGAGCAACGCTACAAAGACTTTGAAACAGAACAAATTCAGAAACGCCTCAGTAAGCACGCTGGACGTCTTGTACAGCAGGATTAGCTTAATGACTATTAGGAAAAATCACACTTGAAACTTTGAAGATAAGTGTTTTATTTTTAATCTAACGGTCTATTGAAAATTCTCTCCCTCCCCCAAAGTTTACTTTGTAAGAATTGCATTTTATCCTAAACTGGCTTTGAATCCCACTAGGTTTCAACAGCTTTAAACAACACACCTGAGTATTCCCTGTCCGAATCTCTGGAGACGTGAGCTCCTCCTACGACATACCCTGTCGTTAAAGGCACCGCGTAATCGCCCCCAGAAGGGCAGCTTCTTGCGGGGGAGGCTGCGGCTGGGGCACCATGCCAGGTACCTGCGCACTCGCCAGCTCCCACCTGGCCTCTGCAAAACACAAACCCCAATTTGCGCCTGCCCTCAAGAACCGGTGTTATGGCCTTGCTGTCTTGCGTCGGTGTTGCACACCGTGTTGCATACCGGGAAACTAAGCAGAGTTAAACGTAGCATCAGGCGAGCCGAAACCTAAATGCAGCTATGAAAATAATTGTACCAGACCCATCAACTTGTTTCTGAGAGTCGGTGGCTTGGGGACACCCTGGCAATGTGGGAGACGGTCCAACTAGCCAAAACGCAGACTTTGGGTGATACTCCTGTGAATGAGCTCATGCCCACCCTCCGGGTGCACGTGGGGAGCCTCCTTCCTCCTTGGGAATTTCCATGAAATTCAGCACATTTCTGGGGCAGAGCTTCAGTCTCAAAAAAATAACACTCCGGACCAAAAAAACCCCCAAGCAACAGCATATTTTGCACAGAAATATTTCTGGACAGCTCTATTAAATATCTCAGGTAGGAGCACAGAGCGGATGATATAGATGTGCAAGGCAGCTTCTCGGTTGGCACACACTGGCACAGCTCCACGCTCATCTGTCTCATGCATATTTATGTGCAAGAGATGGCGTCCTAAAACGAAAACTGTCTCAGCAGATGCTAAACTCAAACAGGGAACTTGGCTTCTGCAGTTAGTAGGTGTGAATTGCCCCAAAATAAATCAAAGTGTCCCAAATGATCTTTGAAAATGAGATGCACACTCCTAAATCACCCGTGACTTAATCCCAAATGGATAGAGACACCGAAGCTGAGATTTAGACAAAACTCAAGCACATCAGAAACCCACTGCCCTGACGCCTTTGGGGATTTAGTTCTTAAGCGCTTTTGAAAATGTTATTTTTCATTTCCATACCATTTAAAAGCATGGAATTATTTTTTAATTCTCCAGTGCACTTGTATTTCATGTACAGAGGTGGGTTTATATCACCCCGTGACAGATCTAAACTCCCTCTATCCTCCTCGCGAGCCAGCATTCAACACTGAGCCTAAGATGCCCTGAATGATGACGTGTGCAGCGCTAGATCAGCCCCATAATACGCTTATTTTGTACTATCTGGAGGACAGGGAGAATCTGCAAAGCATCCTGTATTCAAACTCAGACTTCAGCCAGTTATAAATTCACGTATTTTGGATGAGAAAGACTTTCCGTGTTAAGAACTGGTCATCTCCTGGCTCTTTCTCCAGGGCTCTGACTGCTGTGGCTTTGGCTGGATTACCTACAGCAGTATTTTCCTGTATGTTTGTAGAAAAACAGCTAATCTGCCTCATGGATGGAAATCCATGGCTGATATTTTTCATGATGGCTAAAAATCATAATCGCCTATCCTATTAGTAGATACATACGATTTAGTGGATTTATGCAATCTAAAGCCATGGTTCGTTATCTGGAAAGGGAGATCACATTTCAGCAACGGTCTTTCACGACGTATGAAATCCTTACTACAACATATTAGTAAAGACATTATATAAAACAGTCTTGAGACAAATGGCACAAAAAAGTCTGAAAATTAGACTAATAAAAAAGTCTGAGCCTTAACGAGTACATGTGGGGATTACGTGTGCCAATTTCGTAGCTGTTTCCAAAAAAATTATTTTATCAGCCACTTACATCTAGGTATCTAAAGCTTATTCTCACACAAGTTAAGACACTCTTGATTGGAAATGACCTGCGGTTACAATTTGAATAATGCAATTTAATAAAGAAATTTTAGCACAGCCTCAATAAGAGATGGAGCAATAAATCCGAGATTTTTTTTTTATGAGCTCAAAATGGCAACAGAGTGCAATATGAAAGAAAAATCTAAGTTCCCATACAAAATAATAAATGTCTGGCAAAGAGCTCTAACACATTCTTGACAGTTCCGATGACATTACAGTTCCCCCCATCCCAAAATAGCTATAACTCTATATACATTCATACCTCAGTTTCACAACCTAGTTCTGAAACCCTGAAATAGAATAATGATGGCATATTTTTCTAGAAGTTAGGGGAAAATTCAAGCTACGATAAAATGATGTCATATTTGATATGGCTAATTAAAGTTGAAGGGATGGACCTAATTAATACTAAAGTTAATGCTTTAGGAAATGTTAGAAAACATTAAAAAAGTAACTTTTCAAAAAAATCAGTGGCATTCCAAAAGCTTCACAGCAAACTGTGGTGTTTGGACCTGTTATTTTACACAATGCATGTTCAAAACCTGTGGAGTGCTATTTTGGAAAATGATTTCCCTGTTTTCTTGCAGTCCCTTGTGTGCCAGGTCAATTATTTTCTTACTGTAACGGTATGTCCAGAAACAAGGTGAAATGAGCTCTTTTAACGACAGATTAAGAGACCCGGAGGGGAGGAAAAAAATATTTATTGCTTTATCCCCTCATTTGTTTTATGAAATCGTCAGCTCTTTTCCTAATCTCTCAAATCTTAGAGGTAAAGTCTTAGCCACATGAACAGGCGGTGGCTTTTGCCCTGCGACCACGGCGCGCTGCAGGTGCCAGGCAGAAACCTCCACCTCTGGGTTTGCTCCCCCGGCTCCTGAGCACGGCTTGCGTGCTTTGTGCGGGAGTCACGCCGCCTTTCCTCCCTTTTGGAGTGGGTTACAGTGTCTTTAAAAGTCTGTAGTGAAAAGAGTGCTGGATGTGCGGAGAAAAGCTTGGGAAAGAACTGCTGAAAATGTTGGCTGTCATCGCAGAGAAAAAAAGGGTTCGTGATGGTGCCACGCCGCCTCCGCAGGCACCAAGTCTGCTATTCAACAGATATGCAGTATTCCCAACAATAAGCAAGAATAATAATCGTTTTTCTTACAAACAGTGAATTTTATACTGCAGTGTTGCTTTTTTCCCTCTATACGTCATTCTCTCGAACTTCACCCCGGTGGGTGGCCCTGTCTTATCACCCATGTCCTGATCCAGAGCCTGTTGAAATCCTTGGAAAATTCCCGCAGACATCAGTGGATGAATTTTGAGGCGTACAAAGGCAGAGCTTACCTTTATATATATTGTGTCATATCTTCCTGATTATAATATGTGTCAGAAGTTTCTATGCCACAGAAGATTGGCTTAATGAGTAGGGAAAAGAGCAAACAGAAAGTCAATGAATGGCCCTAGAAGTTCTTTTTCATCTGTAGATAAACAAAACTTTTTAGAGACTTCAAGAGACGAAGCTGTCACTCGAGTTTTTCAATACTTCAGCAACAGTGCCTTTTGCAAACAGAGCATGTCTTTCTGAAAGCAAAATTTTTTTCTCTTTCAAGAACCTGACATCTATAGAAGGCTTCTGGAGCACCACATCAAAAGAAAACCTGGAGAACTGGGGATGAGATGTGAAAAACCACAGCTGGGTAGGAACAAAGTCATCAAGTAACAAGAAAAAAAGAAGGGAAGGTCTGGAAAAAGGAATTAGTTTATTAACATTTTATTCCAGGACCGGAGGCATGTAACATTTCATCCATTTCTTGTGATGCCAACTGACTTTTTCAGCTACCAAAACACATATCAGATAAATGGGGATCTTTTTTTTTTTTCCTTTTGCTGTGTTCAGACCTCCTTATAGCTTTACAGTTTCACAATTTTTGCATAAAGGATTTTAAATAAATATGCAGACAAACCATATTCTTCATATACCAAGACTCTGTTTGAGGTACCTTTGTTTCTTGCAGGGTGATAACATTTGTTTCTAAGCTAGAGGGGAAACTGCCCTTCACAGTCTGGTTTTGAGACCTTGACTTATGCTGAGGTGAAATTAGTGTTAATGAGGAAATGAGTTAATATTTGAAAAATAGCAAGACTAGCTCTCGGAAAGTGGTCATCTTCCTGACAACGTGTGGTTGCTCTGCAGCCAGCGCTGGGCTGAGCGTGAGGGCATCAGCTGCTGGGCACTCTCCCCCAGGTTGATCCCGCAGTACGGCATACGTCTCTGCTCTCCAGGCGCACGTAGTTCCCGCTCCACCAGGGATACACAGGCAAAGCGGTGGCTTCCTTTCCTCATCACTGCATCATTTCTCCGTTTTGAGTAAATAAAGCCTTTTGATTCTGTATTCCAACACCAAAGCGAGTCTGTTGTGCGCTGCGGTTTTATTTCTGAAGATTAGAACGAGACTGTGTATGGAGAGGGTTCGTCTTTCTGAATTTCCAGATCCAGTTAGCGTTCATCTGCTCTGATCTGTGGCACCCTCCTGAGGAATATATTCATTATTATGCAAATCCTGTATATGGCAGTACAACTGTCAGGTGCGAGATACTCTAAGAAAAATATTAACGTACACAGCCGCAAGCCTGCACCCCACCACGTATTTCAGTATGAAGTTCAGATAAAGTATAGTTAAAGGAAAATTGCATTCAAAACTATTACATTATAATAAAGAAATAATTTTAAATACACTTTATTGAATTAATTTGCAAGTCGCAGTCAAGGTAAGTAACACACGCTCAGTCTTGTTTGGTGCGAGTGCTCTTTATAAGGCACCGAGCAAAGTGGTTTTGCTGCCCTGGGGATGACAACCCTCCTGCACGTCCTGCTGCTGGCACGTGCCCTTGGGGAGGGGACCGAGAAGGGGCCTCTCCTTTCTGCTTTTCCTCTAGATAACAAAGAAAGGACTTAATCTAAACCCTACCAAAGCCTCTAGAAAACTCCCATTGATTTCAAAGGTTTTGGGTGCTTTTAATCCGGTCAAATGCTGAGCAGACAGTTGGGAAAAAATGTTTCAAGAACCCCAAGGGCTTCTTCATCTCCTTAAGGACTTGTGTGGGATCACACCGAAGTACCAATTGAAGGGGAAAAGAGGCTAAACTGTGAAAGGTAACAGTCACAGTAGAAACATTGTTTAAAGACCACATAAAGAGAATTTGGATCATTATAATTTAATGATCAGAGGTGCCGTGTTTCCCACGGGTTTGGTCTTGCAGGCTCTCCTGTGACTGATCCCTTGGGAAACGGCGTGGGCACAGGGGTCTGCCCACGCAGGTACAGCTTTGAGATCACGATTTCTGCACATCATGCTCCTCAGAGCCCCTCGCTGTACGCTGGTGCACAGGTTCTGCTGGAGTCTCCGTTTAGCAGCATTTCTGGAAGTGACGAAGGCTGTTATTTAGGTGCTGAGCTCACCTGAGAGGCTGTTACTTCCCCGCAAGCACGGTGATTACCTGATGCTCTGAGGAGCTGGAATCATCCGTAGTCTGCTTCCACAAACGTGTGTTACTTTTAAATGAAGCCATCTGCAGACCTAGCATCGTGACTCGTCACATAAGCCACCAAACATTATGTGTTTCAGTGTCACAGTGAACAGCGCCGTAAGAAATAAAGCTTTGACTCTCGTACGAAGAACTTCATCCCCTTCCCCAGTACCTCACCTCTACTGCTGGTCGTCGCTATTGCTGTATACAGTTGTAACTGGTTTGTGTAAAAAGAAGACTCACGTTATGGTGATACTCTACCATGACTATCACCACTTCGCTTTTGTAGCAGAGAGTTTCTGTTCCTCCTCCAAAAACATCCAGGAAGGAATTACTGTGCTATGGGGATCCGTCAAATGTAGGAACAGTGGGTTACAAACGCGATGTGAGGACAACGAATTTGTTCATTTGTGTCCGCTGGAGAACATACCACCATTCTAATAATGTCTGGTATAGCGCAAGTTGCATACAGAACTGTATAGTGGTGGAAGTGGTGTATAAAAGTTAGCTTTCCGGTGAAACAGCTTTATTTCACCTTACAGCGCGGGAGCAGGATTCCCTGCTTACACCAGCACAGATGTCTGCTATCAACGAAGCATCTGGCGCACTCCTCCTCTGAGTTCATCTTCTAAAGCAAAACTAAAGGCAGTTTCTAGCCTGCTAAACAAAATGGTGCCGTGACCTGCTCTCATGTTTCAGCCAAGCCAGCAGTAGCGCATTGCTCCTCTGCTACTAACCCCTGCCTACTCCTGCTGCCGCCATCTCCCAGGCACTGAACGCCACAGGTAAGCGTGCCTCCACCTGAAATCCTCTGCCCAGAGGGGCCACGGGATCAACTCCAAGCAGACAGAGCAAAGAACTGACCCGAGTCGTGAGTTCGACATCTCTCACCGCTGCCTCCTGCACTGGTGGAGCAGAGTCCCCCCTTGCCGCAGGCTGGCAGCAGCCCTGCCCCAGGGTCACGCACCACGGTGGCATGCAAGGCTGCGAGGCAGGGGTGGGACCGGCTGCAATATGCTGATCTGTCTACGGAGGCCGAGGTTCAGGCAGTTCCTAGCTTATTTTCCTAACCAAGACACAAAAATAAGCAAGCTCTTAGCAAGAAAAGAGGAGCACAGCTCTACTCTTCAAGCCCTGCCTTCCAAGGAAGTCCACACATCACAGCTTCTGTGCCCAGGTGATGTTTTACACCAAACATATTTCTGTGCTCTCCCCCCTCCTCTGTTGTTTTTTTTTTTTAATAAGAGTTCTATATTCAAGATGTTTGAATGTTTTGAATGAGCTTCGGAGAACATTGGAAGCTTTTATCTCTGCACACAGACACTTTATTGTTTACCTATATTAAACAAAACACGAGTAGACAATTTAGAAATGGTAATAAAGTTCTGTTGGGAAAGGTTTAGTGTTACGGACATCTCCATTAAAGACGACTGTGGTTGTTTTCCTGCTGTTCCTTATTCTGCAGTTTGTTACACCACAAGGTGCACCATGTTGAGTTGGCGGCAGTCGTGTATGGGTACAGCCCTTACAGGCTTTGACTGCAGCACACCGCCGGTTTTACTTTCCCATGGAGACTTTGTAAAACAGATTGCCAAAGTGTCTTGGTCGTCTTGCATCAGCTGCAAGCTTTAAGAGTTTGTTTTCTGCAGACTTTGGGCTCACACCTGCTTGCTCCAGCTCCCCTGGGCAGCATCCCCTGGGCGCCAGGCAGGGACCTCCCACCAGCGAGGATGGGCCAGGGTCACAGCCCATGGGGAGCAGACAGGGCTCAGGTTGGGAATAGCCCTCAGTGGTAGGACACAGGCAGTAACTTCCTTGTAAGCAAAACCACGAGGATGCTCATCTTTTGTGAGGGTGTACCAATCAGCATTTGAAGAGAAATTGGAGATCCTCAAATTCATAACACAGTATCCTGTAAAACTGATTAATTACTACTAACGCAGTTTGTACTAAGTCTCATTTCAAAGGCGGCATATAAAAAGTCCGTATCTTTTTTTAGCAATGTGTTTTGTATGCCCTTTAGAAAGCCATCAGGACTGAGCCTTGATACATGATAAAGCAGAGCTGTATTCTGCTGGGGGGGAAACAAATGGAGTAATGGGAGTAATCCCCACAAAGGGATGAGAATGATGACAATTGGAAGTCAAATGGTGTTATTTCAGGCTTACGACAGACAACGTACACCTTGGTCTAGCCTCTGTTTTTTAAGGTAGTCAAAAAACCCGTATATGAGAGCTGGGGGCGATTCACTGTTGGAGGTCGCAAGGGATGCAGTAGCACTGTCCACATGTTAACTGAATGCCCGAGTGTGGCACCATCACGGTAACAGTACCAAAAAGGCCTGTCCCATGCAAATTGCTGTACAAAACCAGTGTTACACAAAGGCAGTAGGAAAAAAAAAAAAAAAAATCATGTCTTTTCAGCAGATTCTGAGACAACGTGGCTTCTGGAGAACTGCTTCTATGAGTGGCCTCTTCCGTGGCGCCAGCACTCTGTAGGAACAGTCTCCAGTACTATTTAGTTATTCCAGGAAACCTAATGAGTCAGTGCATCCTGTAACTGCATCTCCTTATAGCTCTGAATCCCTGAGTAGCGGCATGGTGAAGTTTCCTGAGCTCCCGGGTTATTTCAGCGCCAGCACTCTGCTGATGTGATGGTCAGTAATTGCTCTCCTTCATTTGGGAGATTAACCAGAAATTGTGGCACTAGTTACATGGCAAAGCAGAAGTCACGTAGGAGCAATTGCTCTGATATCACCGTGCTCCCGTGCGGTCTAGAAAAGGTACTTGCATACAAGAGAAAGGAGGACAAAACTTGTGATGCATCCAGAAAGCACCTCCTGCTACGTCCGTCTCCAGGCGCTCGCCTGCTCAGAGCGACCGAAACCCTCAGCTGGGATTGAGCAAAACTGGGTTTATTTACAATTTCTGTCCAGCAGGAGACCTGTTATTTCCTCCGCTGGTACAAATGCGATGAGTAGCAAATATCCTTCCCGCCCGCCTTTCCACGCGCATCGCACTGTGGGAAGTGTCTTTAATATATTCAGTTATTAAGGCACGATTTAGCAGGGGGTTTTTGCTTTCGAAGGCTAACAAAACAGTATCAGAGAGCTGTTGTATGATGAATATAAACATGAATTGAAAGTGCTCTTGTAAAGTTTGAATCGAGTTCTCCTGAATAAAAGGGAAAAGGCAAATTGTCACCAGTTGCTTAGTAACCAGCCAGAGCTCATTTCTCTTCAAGGGAAACCAATTAGGCCTTTTAACCTAGTTTAATGGGGGGGGGGGATCTATAAAAATTAAACCACCTGGCTGTCTTTCTGGTCTTGAGAGACTCTCTTCTAGGGGAACCTGTACAGTTAATTTCAGGTGCATGCTCCCAAAGGTGTTCCCAGACTCTTCTCAAGTTGACTTCTCCAAGGTCCATCCACCTTCCCTTTCAAAACATGAGACCACGCTCTTGAAATACCGCTCCATAAAATATTGTAACAATACAGGCAACCACTCTATGTAAAAAGCAACTGTTATCAGATACTGATACACTAGGAATCAATTACATCTTTGCAAATAGGCCTCTGAAGTACCTGGGAGCTAGAGCTATGGATATGGGAAGATATGCAAACACATTTTTGAGGTTTTGGGGCCGTTCCTTTTGGTTTGTGGGTGCGTTTCTACTTGTCTGCCAGGTCATGATTTCCTGAAAACTGAGAAAGATCAGTGTACGTTTGTGGGTTAAATTTCTGAACTAAACTTTTTAGGTCAGGCTTGCCGTATGTAAGATATTAGATGATTTATTAAGTCCTGTCCTGGTCCAGCTCAATATAATGACAAATTTGCAATTCATCTTAATTCTCCCAAAAGTAACTATGCACAATGGTAGCAGGAGACATTGCTTTAACTGAGTCCTAATAGATGAGAAATAATATTTGCCAGGCTGTCAGAAGGCAGTACCTAACCCTGGGAGGTTTTCCTGCTCAATCCCATTCAACTGATCTGAGCTTGAGCAGTATATCTATATAGAACATTTATAGATTTTGGGTTCTATTTGTTTTTTTGGAGAACGGTGGCTAGTAATCAGATAACTGGTTCTCAGGGTATTTTGTGTGTACTCGTGGTACCCGCGGCCATGTGGAGCTCCCACCTCTGGAGGCTGACTGCATCGTTACTGACAACCCTCAGCAGGGAGAACGGTGGAAGAGCAAGTTCCTTGACGCCAAATTGCAATACCAAGAGCTCTCAGATGTTTTCCACACAACGCTGAACTACCTTAAAACACAGATTGGAGTACTTCATTGGGAACGGATTTCTGCTTATGAATCTCTAGAATTTGTGTAATTAAACATATCGCTATTAATACATGTTTCAAAGTTACAGAAGTACATTATTTTGTGCTCTGTTTGCTGGTCCTGCAGCAGAAGATAAGAGAGAAATCCTCTGCTGCCTGCCCTGACGATGACATTAATCAACCATGTTGGTGTGCACACACCTCGCTAAACTCTTCCCTGCACAGGTAGGACGAGCAACGGCGTGCGGAAAGGAAATGAGGACTCATGTAATTAATTGTGTTCATGAGCAGACTAATACATGCCGCTCCCTTTGTTAGAAGACAAAGCCACGGGCTTGAGATGATTAGTAGCTCTTATTATTCATCCCATTGTCACAGATCTGATCGGTATTGCTGAACAGCGGCTGCAATATGAATATTTATGATTAACAATTCTGAAATTTCTTATTTTGGCTGTGCCTTAAGATCAGCTTCAAGAAGACAACAAGTTATAGCATAGCCAGCTAAAACCCACATGTAATGCAGGAATTATTTCAAATTACGTCTTTAATGAATGCTGGCCATGATTTCGAAACTGAAATCCTGATCTTAGAAGCTCGTTCAAACACACAGAAGACGCCTGGGAAGAACAGATGACGTGTGTGGGTATGAAGAAGAAGCTGGAGAAAAATCCTTCCCCACAAGTTGCCACAGACATCTCCAGACTTCTACCCCAGGGACTACTTAACCTCTAGCAGAAGCTAAATTAATAGAGGGGGTCAAAACCCACTGATCATTGTCAAGGATGCAGAAGAGTATTTTTCATGAACAAACCCTAAATCAAGAATGAATATCTTCCTTACAGATAGCTAAAAACATAAAGATAAAATGGATTACCCAGAAAGCATGAACACAATGCAAGAATACGGCATGACATTCTGATGCTGTTTTTCTGTAAGACGCTAGCCTGGGTAACTGTAAGGACCCATTCTTACCTTAAATATCTATTAATAAACTGGACCTAGGCAAGAATTTTTCTAAATCATTTTTAATCTGGTCTCCCTCTGTCATGTACAGAGCCCATTCTCACATTCATCTCTAAATACTTACATTCTCTATACTGTTATTTTAAATCAGTTTCACTCATCTGAATTTCATGCTACGCTCTGAACACATCCTATGACATTTATCTTTCAGTTCCTGGTCTGTACTGATGCTCTTTTTATTTATTCTATCAGATATTCTCAAATAAAGCAGCGGATCTTCAAAAGAGATCTTCAATCAAAGAGCAGTTCAAACTAAATCGTGGTTCTGGCCAGGTTAAACATGTGACGTGCCGCCTCTAATGGAAAGATGATGGTGGAATATTTTGCTATTGGCCTCTAAAGGAAAGTCTGGCAATTGATACTTTTCTATTTCATTCCTATTCCCTCTCATCTTCTCGGACTAAAATGTAACATTCTTCTTTTTAATAGAGCATACTTTGATGTTGCTGGGAACTTTGGGTTCAGCTAATCCTGAAAGATTTTATATTTATTTTACTTGTTATTATCATTGGCTTGGAGATACCTATTCCTTCAGCTCTGAAATAATTAGGTGCTAATTCTGTTCCAGGAAAGCAATAAATATGGGACATTTGGGGGGGCTAGAAGGAAATGTAAAACGGTCCTAGCTTCAAAAGGCGATGAGACAGGGCAGTATGGCCACCTCTAGCATGCCTTTCTCATAAACCGGGGGTTAGCAGAGACAGAGATTTGGGGGACTCTTAGGAAGATCAGTAGCCACAGCCAGGGATGATTGTTGCACATTAAATTGTACATTGTAATAAGGAAAACCTCCAGGAAGACTTCAACTCTGTCTCCTGGGACGGGAGTCAGTGGCTACGGTGCCTGGAGGGACCACAGAGTGTATTCACATGGGTTTGAACCCCGGATCCGAACCCAAGCATGCCTCCCTTTGTGCACAGCCAGCCAGCGCACATAGACTGCAACCCTTTCAAAGCCTTGCAGTAGTGGTTTTCTCGAAATGCCAGTTATCTTTCACCACTAACTTCTTCCAAGAGTAATACTGCAGGGGGAGCTGGACTCCCTCCATCACCGTACGCCTGCCATCTCGGTTTGAGTGAATAGGTTAAGCCAATCTTTGTTGAAAAGTCTGAGTTCAGTAAAAATCACCGAGGCAGAGGTGGACAATGGGCAGATGAGGATCTGCTCTGTGGAGTGGAGAGTGATGGTGGTCTTTGCTTGGGACTGGCAGATGAAACACTTGGCTCACCATTCACCACGTGAACAACCTCTCCAGAAGCAAAACACCTTTTCTGGAGCAGTTCAGTTCTAAAAATTTCGGCTCGAAAATATATGAAATAACTACAATTTTAGTAGTTATTCACTTATTTAGTTTAGTCTGGAGAAATCATTTGATAAAGTAACCACATAAGCTAGAAGTAGATATCAAATACTTTCAACCTGGAGATTTAAAACATATGCGCCCCATGACTAATACTGCAGTTTATAGAGTATAAATGCTCCCATGATACAATTACCAATGAAGGCACAGAGACCCTGTGTGACCCCAGAGTGCTCCATGGGTCCGGGCACCTTTCTTTGTTGCCATACCCCAAAACCCAAATAATTCTTTGTTCTCAGAGATATCATCACTGGAAGAGGCATAACCTACCATCTTGCACTACTGGAGCATGTTTACCCTACCATCATTCATGATGTAGGAAAAAATCAAAGCTACCAGCTTTCTTCATCCTCTGAGCTGGAAAACCACTCTGAGACAAACAGAGATGGGATAAAAATGTTCCATCTGGATTTTTCCAGCAGAGGATATTAAAAAATGGATGCAGCAGTCAGGTAGGAGTTGGTGCTAAAAGAATCGCCAGGTGATGGGCACTACTTGACAGGAGAAAGCCAAGGAGAGGAGGGTTGTGTACAGGATCATCTCCGCAGGGTGTTCCTACCTGCATTTTTCCCTGTGGCTTTAGCAGGGATGAGTGTATCTGCCACTGCCACCTGTGAGATGAGCATTACCATTACTCCGCTATCTCAAGAGGTGCTGATAAGATGCTGCTCTTACATTTCTGAATTGCTAAAATATGAGTTTTCCAGTCAAAATAGCCACCGATAACAAGAAAATTGGAATAAGCCAATATATCTGGTTTTGCTACATAGACCTTTACTGAACTCTCTATATTTCTATCTGCTTTCCTGAGTTTTAGGGCATTGCGAATTTTTATTGATTTTTTATTTTGAGTAATTTACATGGTATAGCGATAGCTTAATAGAAATAGGTGTAAGTGGAATAACATCAACCATTCCTTCCCTGACATTCAAAAAGAGTCCAAAGGCCTCATGAGGGCAGATTTTCAGAGGACCAAGTCTGAAGGCAGTCAAATTACTGGGGATGTCACCATGTCCTGGTCTCCCCAGGACAGGGGCTTGGGCAGGAACGCCATTGGGCATGCACAGACCGTCTCCAGGGAGGCCACCCCACAAGGCTTGGGTCCGTCTCCAGTACATATTGAGTCAGAGCCTCACTAATCAGTTAAGAAGGAAGAGATCTTTTCATGTGTTTTTCTTGAAGATCTCCTTTGAAGTGCTGATCCAGCCAGGGTCTGACCTCCCTAAGTTATGCAAGTACAAATTTACTTCCTTGACTTCAATGAAGCCCATTCACTCTTCTGCTATTTATCAGATCTAATAAGACTTTTTAACTTAGCAGAGTCATTCAACCTGAATAAAAACTCTTCAAAGGATTGATGCCAATTATCATTCCCTCCTCACTGCAATTATCGTGTTTGGGTGGGTTCAGGTCATACATCCTCCTCTGCACATGCAGCTCCCGTGGAGCTGTGGATCCGCTGCGCTTCCAACGCTGTCAAGTGCAAAGGCGGGACAGCTGCATCCAAATGAGAGCGCAACGCCAGATTTTATAAGACAGAGAAACCTGTGCAGGTTTAAGTCAGAAAAAGTTTTGCATTCATTGCTGTTTCAATGAAAGCTTGGACATTGCCCCAAGAGACTCTGGAGCTACAGTTGCTCCTTCTGCAGCTTTTCGGTGCAGAGGTAGAGCCTGGTCCCTCCTGCAGATCTCAGTGCAGAGGTAGAGCGTGGTCCCTCCTGCAGACCTCGGTGCAGAGGCGGAGCGTGGTCCCTCCTGCTCTGCCCAGGGGCACCCCAGGGGTGAGTCTGACCCTGGACAGATGAGAGGTGCTCACACAGTTGCTCTGCAACTCTCATCTCTCGCTGAAAATTGTTTGTGAGGTATTTAATTTATAATTCAGATTGTTTGCAGAGATGCTGTAAGGCTGAAGGAAAGCCCACAGCTTAATTTTACATCCAGCTGTTTGTTTCCCCCGGCATCTCAGCACAGCTTTTGACCCTTCTTGTATAAACTCAATTTCCATCGGCAGGTTTTCGTCATTTGAGGACTTTGGTGGAGCTACTGATGCGCATGACTCTTGCAAGCCTGAGGCCTCAGCTTGAAATCTCTTTAGTGCAGTTTGGAAGGTCAAGACACTAAAATACTTAGATTGAAAAATGTTAATATTTTAAGTACTCACATTAACATAGAAGACCTTTGCACTTGTCTGATTTTAAAAATTCATTTCAATAGTTATCTTGCCTGTAGTATTTTCTAAAGTATAGACTCCCTGAGAACTACCCAACAAAATTTCCATGAGCCTTTCTTCTGTGTCCATTTTTATGGCTGTGTTTGCTGTTATAGATGGCACTTCTTTTAACATGCTTTAATTGATTCATCGGTGATTTGGAAAAAACATGAAACGGAAGATACAGGTTGATGATAGATCTAAAGAATGAAAGAGCAAGGTTCAAGTAATGTTTAGTATTTGGTTGAAAAGACCAAATCCAGATTCAGAGGACAGACCCCTTGTTCTCAAGGCGAGCTGAAAACACACGCAATATGTACCCTGTCACTTTACGGTTAGCGAACTTGCGGGCTATAATGTTGTCATATCAAAAATGGTAAAAATACTGCTCTTTCCTGTTTATTTTTCAACAGAGCTTGTCTCCTTTCCACCTGTTTCATGTTCTTCTGCTCGCAAGCATCCTCTGCAACCAGTGCTCTCATGCTACGTTGAGAGAAAAGTCTCCTTAAAATACCATATTTTTATGGTTGATGAACATTATACCTCAAAAACACACTACCATGTGCATTTGTACAAAAATCATAAAAAAGTGAGGAATAATTGGGATGTTGTAAAAGAAGAATTGGAAACATTTTAGAAAAATTACTTACGCAGAGCCAGTAAAGCCTCTCTGTACTTTACAGGTGAGGAGTCAAAATATTTTATCTAGACTTTTGTCAACCTGAGGAAAAGTCATTTCCTAGATAACACACATGAGGGAAAAATGTGAAAATTGAAAGTGTATTTCAGAGGGCAGTATTCACTGCTTGGTTTATAAGAAGGGCATCAGACAATTTAAAAAAATTAAGAAAAACTTTTTCCTTAAGTAAGGAGACATTTGTCTCTGGTTTGTATCCAGCATAACTCCACAGATTTGCTGGAGCCCAGGCAAGATCCAGAGCTTGCTCCCAGTTTTGCAGGTGACTCCTGTATATGGTAGAGCGAGTCACAAGCGTATCTCACTGCTGCGAGCCCTGGAGGCAGGGGGCATTCGGCCAGGGAAATACGCTCATTTGAATATTCACGAGGGAAGGAACAAAAGGTTTTGTAAATACTACTGGAGTGGATGGCCATATTTACTTCTCAGCAGATTCCAAAAATGTGTTTGGCTTTAGTCACACATCTTGAAAAACGGCTGATAACACTGTCGACTAGAAACCAAGTATAACAGCTACTTACACCAACTTAGGAAATATCCTCCACATTTTTTTGAAAGTGTGCTGCTATCCTCTTTTGCAGTGTTTTGCTGTAGCATGTAGCTCACCTCCTTGTGAGCCTGTCAGCAAGATTACTACAGGATTTTCTTTATTTATTTTTAAGGCATATAAATTGCTCTACTAGAAACTAGCCTGAGACCAATGTGTATCTCACACGTACACCTCGTCATCTCTGCACCTCCTAAATTATCAGAACTGTTCTCATCATTAAGAACATAAGCCTTCAGTTATTTCAATTACAAAAAATATTCAGTTATCTGTACCGAGCACCCATTTCCCAACCTTTCAGCCGTAGATGGCTTTTACAATGGGTGGGCAATGCACAGACGTCTGATCTACTGATGATGATGGCAGTTCATTCACCTCTGGCTGTTTACACCTTATTTTTCAGCCTGACCATCAACGGGCTCATTAGCAGGGATCCAGCTTTGATGAACAAGCCCTTCTACGTTTATGATTTCATGGTATTAACCTGCTTGGCTCAATACAGTAAGATTAAACTCTGTGCTACTTGATTTTGTCTAAGGGAGGATTTCTGCAAAGACAGACTGTGTTTGTACCCAGACATATGAAATACAAGAATTTCAACAGTGAATACAAGGATTTCTCCAAAATTCTCATAAAATAGACTGCTTCAGAGAGCTTTGAGGGGAAAAGAAACAGCTCATATACCAGGTATGTGTTGAGAGCCCTTAATTGAGCATTTGCAAACCAGGTGACGACTGGCACAGGCAGCCTGACTATGCAAGGGTATTTGCAGAGAACGACCACAAGTTTTCCCTCAAACTATGCGAGATGAGATGATGACAGGTGATGGGAATTTCATGCCTTACCCACAGAAGATGGAAGTATTTGCCTTCTGAATTAAAAAAAAAAACAAACACAAACCAAAAACCACACACAAAACCTTAGGGAGCTACTTTTCAATAACCTTGTCTTCCAGCATCCACCCAGGAGTAACTCACCAGCAAACACACAAGCCAATTAATTCTGGACACATTGCAAAAAAGAAATATCAGCCAACAACCTTTTTCTGGTGACAGATTTCTGCCATTTCAGTGGTATATAAAAAGGACAGCAACGCATATCTTTGTTTCTCCAAAGCAATAGAAGGGCCAACTCATTATACATCTTCTCCACCTTCATCCAAAGAGCAGCTGCTTGTCCTGCCCGCTCTACGTTCAGCAATGGCTAGCCCAAAAGCTGGAGCCAATTTGAATAAACTCTGCTATTCAGTGCCCAAAGGCACACGTGAAACTTGGACTGCTCTTGCAACAAAAGGAGCTGTTGCAACGGAAAGGAAAAAAGCAGCATTTATTACTTTTGTCTGTTGTATGGAGGGATTCTGGAAACTTATGAGCAACATGGATTAGTCTTAGGAACTTTAAAGTTCAAGTCATTATTCATGTTCTTTTATACATTTTGTTGAGGCTCATACATTTTTTGCAAAGCAGATGAATCTCTGTTCAAGGTTTACCCAGAGGCACAATGATCTCTGCCAGGCAGATACAGACGAGCACTCTGAGCATCAGTAACACTTACCACGTCAGTTATGACTACAGAAGACAAAGTACTTATTCTAATATGGATCACAATAAAAAAGCATAGATCATAAAACTTGGTCAAGAAATTTGATCACTGAATAAGGGAATAGCTTTGAAATATATCTTCTCCATACACAATCTTAAAATCACTCCCAAGACGGTTCAGGTTGCTAAATTGAAAGTCTCTGGTGAGTCCATAAAGATTAACGTGGTAAGCCATGCTAAATACCATTACATGCCACCGTGGCTGAGTTAAGCAGCACAGCTAAAATTTGGTTATGATAGTGAAGGAAGACAAGACCACGATATAGACGTATGACAATTTTAATTTCAAATTTTGAAAAATAAATTTAAACCAATTTGCTAAAGACCATTTAATGACATGGGAAATTAGTTTCCCTGAATTAACTTATTGAATCCTTTTGTTTATGAATATAGGAACCCAACAAAGCACAAGAGCTCATTGCCTGAGCTTTTTGCTACCTTGCACTGCAAATTATAAAAGGCTGTGAATAAACTGGTCTGCAACAGCTACTCTTTGGCGATCAAAACTGCTCAAAATAGTGGTATGGGGGTCGGTGGGTTGGGGCGTGCTCCCCCCGGGAGACCTTCCCTGGTGCTGGGCAGGGACCTCCCACCAGTGAGGGCAGGTCAAGGTCAGGGCTCGCTGGGAGCAGGCAGGGCTCAGGCTTGGAACAAGCCCATCGGTAGGATGCTGGTGGTAACTTCTTTGTAGGCAAAACCATGAGGTTGCTCATCTTTTGTTTAGTATTTGCTGGCAAAGATCAGGATTTCCAGCCTGCCTTTTCACATCTCTGGTCCTTCCACTAATTACATCGTAGTCAGAGCAGAGTTTAGCATCCCGCTCCAAAATGGTTTCTACCCCGCTAGAGCGCAAACTCTTCGAATGAAACTAAACTCAATGAGGTGACTGAGAGTGTGTGTCAGGTACACGGATCTGAAACCCACAGGGATCAGTGCAGAGCCCTCGTTTCAACTACAGGAGTGGTTTCAGTAAGAGCCTGCATCGAACCGGGGGGCCAATACCGCTCTGAAATGCCGTTGTGGGAAATGTCAGGGACACCCCTGGTGAGTCAAGCGGTCTCTTGACACGGGGCAGCGTAAGAGCCGTCCTTCACTTACACATTAGTAAAAACCTGAACACACCAACAGCGAGGCTGTTATATGGCAGAAAGGAGCTGCAATGGCAGCGGCAACCCGCTGTGAGCATCTGCACACATCCTGGCCCCCACCTGAGATACACGCGAAGCACCTCGTGTGCGAAGGTTGGGCTCGGTGAGAGATACGGAAAGAGCAGCGGAGCGGAGGGAGAAGCAGGCAGGAGACACCAGCCGAGCAACGGGGGCATTGGTAGCATCGCCTATGCACAGAAACGGGAAAATAAAAAGGCAGAAAAAGATAGAGACAAGTGGTGGATGAAAAGGGTTTTGAACTGTGAGCAAAGAAACTCCAACCACTTGAGCCTGGCTACGTGGAGGGACTCGGCGCCTTGTGCAGCCTGTATAAACAGACCTGCATCACAAAGGGACTCCATCTCCAAATTTCTCTTCCTCAGAAACCCAATTTTGGCTAAATGCTGGAGTGACAAGTGTAATAAAAATAACACTATAAAATGCATGAAGAATTTCCTTTCCCAAATATCAGATTTTAAAACCAAAATAAACATTAATTCTCTGCTGTCCTGCCAGTGACGCTGATGTGATTCATGGCTATTCAGCTGCACAAGGCTGTGTTCTTTTCTTTGAGAAAAAGAATATAAATCTTCAGATGAGCTATCAAATGGCTTTATGATTAATTCTGTGTTATCCTTGAATTTAATGCCAATGGGTGGGAGGAAAAGAGGAATATCCCACAGAAGAGGAATGGAGCATCAGACAAACTCGGAAGCTCCCCAAGGTTAACCTGAAAGAGCTTCTTTCTCATCCCTCCCACGAAATGTGGCGCTCCGGGGCTGACACTGACAGTTCCTCCCAAAGTGCCCCCGGGAACTGAGCCCCGCAGAGGAGCTGCCGCGGGCTCTAGAAATCACGGGGAAAATGCTGGGCTGGCGGCTGCTCCCTTTTTGCCTGCTGTGCCCAAATACGCGCAGCGCAGCTCCCCTTTGAAAGCCAAAGCCCCGCTGCCGCCATGTCCTGCAGGGAGGGTTGTTTTGCAAAGGCTGTGCAAGCTCAGGCTGTGCCTGCCTGGCTCCCGAGAACACCTACCGGTGTCTCACAAAAGGCTGAACAATTCCCCCTTTCATCGTCTGTGGAAATCAGTAGGATTTTCCTAATTTCAATTTCAATAGGCGTGGAAAATTCTTTTTATCTCAGATGAGTTTAAAATTAAAAAAAAAAAAAAAAAAGAAATGAAGACATGCTTATGTGTCTGATGTAAGCATGGAATTTAACTGAAAGTGGTAAAAGATTTTATATCAGCTCTTACTTGCACAGACCACAAATGAGCCACCGTCTGCTCCGGTCTCAGGAGGTTCACCTTGCTCTGATCACGAGGTTGTACCGGGTTAAGAAGCACCATGTCAAGTAAAATGGATCAATAGCACTGATGTATGTGACTGCCTGGTAAAATTCACCCATGATTTTATTTCTCAAGTTCTTGTTCTTGTAGAAAGGCACTGACCAGTGTGGAAAGTCGTGTTTACAGGAACAACGGGGCAAAGGGCAGCCCTGTCCCCCGTCCTGCGCCCAAGGGACCTTGGGGTAGGGACCCCCCAGCCTCCAGCTGTGCGTGGGAGATGTCTCTCCACTGAGTGGGCTGGTGTGGGTATCATTTACCATGAGGATGGGGATTTTGTTTTTCATGTTGTCACCTATATGTTAGCAGCTGGATAGAGGCTGCCAACCCCTCCACCGAGCCAAGAAGCTGTCAGATCACGTTAAGGAGTATTGAACGCTACTGACAGGTTGTGAATGAATATTCATGGCCATTATTCTGCAGTCTGCACCCTATATAGGCATTATCTGTTTAAAAAAAAATAAAAATAAAAATCTGAACTGATCCCTCAAGCTTGAGTCACAAGATTTTGTCAAAATAAGATGTGGTTAAAAATAACCGAGGCGGTAAACTGTGTTGTCTTTGGCACAGATTGCTGCCTTCCTCGGGCATCTCTGGTCCCCAGCAGTGTAAAACACCCAAGTTCCCCAGGGAGAAGCTACAGATGGGTGTCGCAGACATAGATGTTGCGCTGAAAGAAATAGCTCCACATTTCTGGGTATTTAGAGAACAGAAGAGTTGTGCTCAGGGCCCCTTCTTCTTGGCTTCACAAGCAGGAGGAGCAGCCGCCCCCCCAGGGTTACCGCCACAGCTTTCAGACCTGTGACCCCAGCGAGCTTTTAAGAAACTTCTGGGAATTTTCTCAGAAAGGTCAGGCTTTTATTTGTCATGACTCAGAAACCAACAGAAATCAAGGTCAAAGCATGAATGGCCAAGACTTTCTACAGTTTAAAATGACGTCTTTTGCTGTCTGGGCTGATGCCACAAATTGCTTGAAACCGGTCAAAAGTCAAAAAAACCCAAATAGATTGTGAGGACATTTAGTGGGTAGCAAACAAGTCTGGGTCAACTGGCAGGATGATGGTGGAAGAATCCGCTTCTTGCCAAAGAGACATTAGCATAAATTCTGGAAGATTTCTTGTAGTCATGTAGGGATTAGACCCGGGAATCCTTTGTAAGAGCAAGCTCGTTTGCTCACTGTGGGGTATTGATCATTACAAGTAAAGTGCTAGGCAGCATGAAAACAGAGTAGACATCAAACAATACGAAGGATACCTTAGTATTCCACATGTCGTAGAACCTTTGTCCCAACCTAAATTTATATGTTTCTGAACTGGAGTGGCCTTACTTGGAAAATGCACTCGGTATTTCTCACTACCTCAAAAGAGTTGGGCAGACGTAGAAAGTTATCCGTGTCAATAATCAGTTAACACATGAAAAATCAAAAAGATGGGATAGTTGAATTCAAGAGGAAATAAATAAGAGGGTATCCTGTAGAGATTTATGGAATTACAAGGAGAAGGGTAAGAGACATTAAACCTGACGCTTGATCTGTCTTGCTGTATATAAAATACCAACAATTTCTAACACAAAATTAATTTTACTTTTGACTTATTTGGTTTTGCTGAAGGAAAAGCCTTCCATGGAGTAAAGCTTGCCATCCTACAGTGACAACATTTGAGACATCCATAGAGAAGGGCCTCACAGAAGGCACCCCTGCGAGCCCACGGGTGACGGTGCCAGGGCTCGTGCCTCCAGCACACCTCCTGTTTCCTGGCTATGTACGTGGCCTGGTCCCATGGTCAGATGCTTTGGAGCAGGATACCACTGAGGTCATGGGCTCCACAGGATTAAAAAAATAAATAAACAAAATAAAAATCAGCAGTCCTCCTAGCAATGAAAATGTCCAAACGTGCTATGTTAGGTTAAAGCAAATAAGGAAGATAGCCCCTCATTCACCATGGTAGAATTCAATGATTAACTGTTTGGGTTTGTAAGAACTAACCCTAACTAGGAGGTTTTTCTGCACAACACCTGAGCTGATGATGAGAAGAGACAGACAGAATAACGTACAAACATGGGCCATTACCCAGAGAAGCAGTGCCTGCGCTCTGGGGGTGGCAGGAGCTGGAAACCACGAGTGGGTTTGGCCCGTGCAGGCAGATCGAAAAATGGCTACGTCTTCATATTGATTAACTTGCGACGGTACCAAGTGGTAACGGTACGGACACTTCTCTGCGAGTCGGAAACACTTCTTACAAGGCTGGGGTCAAAGGACTGGAGCGTGAGTAAGTTGTACATGCATATAAACAAACGAGAAGGCGGCAGCTTTAAAATGGGCCAGAACTGAGCTGAAACAGTCAATGCAATTCTATGCAGCAGTCAAGAAAACTCACCTGGTCTTTGAATGCAAAAGGGAGAACAAAGAGAGCAAACCAACTGTGTTTTCCAAAACAAGCTTGTCTAGGCTGCCATACAACCTAGATGATTTAGAAACTCAATGTTTAGGAAAGTCCCAAGAGCATCAGAGGACAAGAATAACCAAAAATGTTCCACTTCCATCAATTTTCAGCTAGGAGGTGTCAGCAACACTTCTGCCGTATCTTCCCCATCCATCAGGGGGAGAAGCAGCTTTAGCTCCATGAAAGACCTGGCTCCTTACATTCTACTTGTGCTTTTGAAAAATCTCCGCAAAAGTTTAAATAAAAAAGAAAAGGAGAGAAGATGTGGCAGGTACACTAACGGAGTGACACACAGGAAGAGCAAAGAGAGCCTTGCATAAATAGTGGCTAAGATTTACCGTGGAGGTGGTCGATCAGCAATGGTGTCAGTGACAGTTTGACGATCAGACGCCCCAGGAGGTGAAGGCTTGCTGGAGAAGGCACACGTACGGGATAGCTGTGGGAAGGGGGTACGCTGTCCTTCAGCGCTCCAGGCAAACCCTGCCACGCACTTCTCTACCCATTCCTTTGAAAATTATTCTCTTTTAGACAAAAGAATGTGAAATAGAAACTAGTGACCATGCTACAAACTGCTAACGTGTGAATTAGAATTACTTAAAACATCGTTAAATTCTGCTGTAATGTTTATTCCATTTTGCTTATGATATAATTTTTCTATCTATTACAGTCACAGAAATAAATGATTTAATTTCTCCAGCCGGCACTCCAGATAAAGCATCGCACTTGGAAGCTATGGAATATATATGTTAATCAGCTCCGCTGCTGCCCATGCCATTACCAGCCCCGTTCATTTGTTTCCTGTTGTCATCCTTGATTACACATTTTTAGAACAGATTACTGTAATAACAGGGGGCGGGCAGGCAGTTCCCCTGCCACGAGTGTCCTTGGATCAATCTTCTGATCGCAGGTGAAATGTATTTTGCTAATAAATTGCCAGTCTGCTTTATGTTTTCTGTAACTTTTCAGTTTCGGAAATCAATTAATATTAGTGATTCCAAGGAGAGGCAGGTAGAGCTTTGAAGACAACATAAAGAAACGCTATAGGAAGAGTAAATGAAATACCATTCTGGTACTACTTGAAACAGCAAACCGAGGAATTGAGTGGGTTTTCTGTGCCTCCTAACTCAGCACCCTTTGGAAACAAAACTCTGCTCAGCCTCAGAGCCAGAGATCTCAAGCAATGTTCTCGTAACACCAGCCTTTTCCTGCTACGTTGTTCTGGGACTGTTTGTTTGGGTTGGCTCTTTAGTTTGCTATTGATTTCTTCGTGTTTTAAAACCATCCTGAGCAAATTGTCCTCCTGAGTGAGTCTCTTACTATGGAGCTACGCTGTACTCTGTGTGTGCGGGTCCGTACGATGCACAGACAAACCAACGTTGTTGCTGAAACGGCTGCTCCTTTCTGGGCTTCTTTTCAGCAAAACTAAAAGACACTACATATTGAATGTAATACCGATGAATTACAAATATATGCTCACGCACTATTCACAGCACGGCATATGTAGCTGCCGCCTTTGAAACAGAGTATCCGGGGGCTTTTGATCGAGTACACCCTGCCAAAATACCACAAAAGTCTGTACCTCTCAAGAAAAGTCAACTGGCAACCCTCCCCATCTGCCATTTATGAGTGAGTAGGTGCTCCTACAACTGTTAGATTTTATCAGAAAGCCACCGATTACTAACAAAGACCAAGACCAACGCACCACGACCCAAAAGGCATCGTTACTCCTGGATTTCCCTCTTGACCAGTCTACAAAGACCACTTCTTGCCATTTCTGCCTCTGAGCAAATACCCAACAGCTCCCCAGGAGAACAAGGACTTTAGGACCCCAACCACACAAGAAGTTTCCCCAGAGCCGTGGGGAGCCTGGCTGCAGCCAGACACCAGTTTGTACAGAGCTCACCTTGGCTTCAGATGCATCTCAGCCTTTTCAGCTGTTGAGGCTGGAGCAATGAGAGCCTTAATAGAGGAATGACTCGGTGCTTTCCATCAGCTGGAACAAAATGGGATAGGAGCCAGACGGAGCTGATAATTAGAGTATAAACTCAGACTCAATAACAAAGAACAGCAGCAGAAAACCCTAGACAGACAAAGCTGCAATAAGAGAACAGGTTGTTCCATCTTCTCATTTCTTTTATTCACACAGTAGAAAATTACTCTCTCGCTCAAAACACTCCCTCATACCTCTATTTCCAGAGGTGCGGGTCGTGGGGAGACAGGACCCTTACATCCTTCTGAGGTCTGGCAACCCCTGGGTTAGGTGGAGACCTTCTCACCACAAGCCACCACATGGACACAGGTGGCTGCTGCAGGTGAGACCGCGGTTACCCATCTGCCGAGGAGCCGTGGCACCTCTCGGTGACCGGAGCACGGAGCAGTCTCAGCTCCCTGCCACTGGGGCGGTGTCCTAAGGCACCATCCAGACCTGCAAGGGCTGAGCCAGGGCAAATGCTGGGACTCTGCGTGCTGAAGTGAGAGCTTATCACCCACTGGACGAAGCCCGCTGGATTTGCACAGTTAGGTGACCCTTAAGGCATGCTGCGGAGAGATTTTGCCCGATCATCAATCCAGCAATGACCGTGGTGGCAGATAGGTACCACACTTCTATGCAAAGGGCTCCTCAACTGAAGCTTTCCAGTTCCCCCAGCATTACTGCAAGCTCAGCGGCCAGCTCAGCCCAGCAGCCTCCATGAGAGCCTGGCCAGCTTGGAGGAGCACTCCCGCACACAGCATCTCCCCTCTCCGTATCTTAAAGGTCTCTCCAAGTGAGCTTTGCAGTAAACTTTAACAGCAGAATACTAAAGTATAAATATTTTCTACTCAAATACAAGAAATGCATCCCAATTTCAGCTGTGCAGAGCAGAAGTGACCTGCTGGAAAAGCCGGGTGCCAGGAGGAGGGCAGGGCAGGACGTGGCAGCGGAGCAGCGTCCCAGCAAGCGGCACTAAGAGCAACCCACACCTCCTGCAGCTTCTCCTGCAGATCCACGCCGGCCCATTTCCCTCAAGTCCACACGCCCCGTGGGGTGAGGACTGCACCGTCCCCGTGGCTGACTCTTCCCAGTGACCTTGCTCTGTGAAGGCAGTGATTTCCTTCATTTCACACACAATGCAATAAACCCCAACTGTCTGCAAGAACGACTCAGTAGCGTATTCAATAAAGAGCTTTACTTCAATTAATGACTTTCTTTCAATAATTACTTCACTTGTTTTGAATTAGGAACTGTGAATCCACTGATAAATTGACTGATTTGAAAGATTTATCCCCGCTATAGCTTCTGCAATTTGGTTTTCGTGCAGCAATGCATCTCGATGATTTATGCCCGGCGCTTGGCAGCACCAGCGGGGAGAAGGCTGCTCCCCCAGCCCCGGGAGGACAGCCGCCGCACCGTGGCGGAGCAAGTGCCCCTCGAGGCACGGGCTGCCAGCCTGCAGTGCTGCTCACCCGCTGCAGCTCCATTTGTGCTCCGTTTTCTTTTTCCTCGCCGACCCCACAAGCACGGCACAGGGCACGGACCAGCACTGCTTTGCCTGCGAGTGCCCGAGTGCCCAGTGTTGCATGTGGGTGAAACACGGTCATGCTCCAAAAATAGCCTCTATATGGCTGAGGTCAACACCTCTCATGTTTTCCAAAGACAAGGGCTAATTTTTCATATCTAATTAATTTAGATATTAAACACGGGCACAGGTTGCCCAGAGAGGTGGCAGATGCCCCATCCCTGGAAACATTCCAGGTCAGGTTGGACAGGGCTCTGAGCAGCCTGATCTGGTGGAAGATGCCCCTGCTCACGGCAGGGCACTGGACTAGGTGACCTTTAAAGGTCCCTTCCAACCCAAACACTATGCTGTGGTTCTATGATTCTATGAACTTCTCAGCCCATTTCACCCCTGTAGATCATTCTGCCGGATGATCCAGATTTCCCTCATCCTGTGGCAGCTATTGGGATGCCTGGGAGATGCCTGCCAGTGCTTCCCATCGCAAGACTCCACGATCATTATCTAATTCCCTTTCAACTGCAATTATTGGAAAAAAAAACTTTTCAGCGATCCATATTTGCCTCTGCTGCTTCACTATCTTTCACTGTGCTTTTTTTTTTTTTTTAAAATTATTTTTGCTTTAAAACAGAAAGCCTTTTAGAGCAGCGGCAGAGCTGTGGTATCTCTGCCCTGGCGCGGGGACGTGCAGGCAGCATGGGGCATCGCCGTGCTGCCAGGGGCTCCGGGAGAGCAGGCGTCTCACTGCGCCCGCACTCAGCCCCAGCTGGATTCGGGGTGGCTGCGGCAGTCTGGCCAGAGGGTGCGGGGCTCAGCACCTCTGCAGTAGCTGCTGCTGCTTGTAGAACCATGCATAAAAACAGTACGAGCGGTTAAACACTCAGTTTGCCAGTAGGAAGACCTATGCTAACCAGATTTAGATTTACATCAATTTAATCATTTGAGATTAGCATGCTTTATTAGTGAATGCGTGCTAAGTGCGTGTCTATAAAGGCATAGTTAACCACCTCACTGCATTTAACAACTGGAAATTTTTAAACAGATCAGACTGCTTTCCACACATTTCCCGGCAGTGTCCTGCGAACTTCTGGTAAAAGCGCACAGTTATCGGGTAAATGCCAGAAAGCGCGGCGAAGTGCTGCTGCCAGGTTCAAGGACGCTGCTGCAGGTGTGGTTGACAGTGGATCCTGCTCTGGTCAGGTCACTGCGGTCCTGCTACATTGGAACAATCGCACTTGAACTGCGCTGGGGTCCAAATTTATAGTGAAGCTGAGGGTACGTTTCTACGTTTATTTAATACCTTCCGAGCAGCACGTTCAGCTGGCTGTGATGATCTCTGCAGCCCCTGGCAGCAGCCTTGCAAGCTGTAGTATCTCAGCTCCCCGTGGCTTAGCACGCTGCCCGGTTGCTATCGCACGGCACTGGGCCGGGGTAATCGTGCCTCTGCCGGGGATGTGCTTTAACACCTCGCCAGCCTCAGCCGGTCTCTGCTGTGCCGTGCGTGCCGCCCGCCGCGGCGGCGACCGGGAGCCCCATCGCGGGAGGATTTCCTGCCCCGTTCCAGATCCGCATCACATCTGCGAGGCTGATCCCTAATGAACCAGCCTTACCCCTTAAGGCACTTGCTGTTACAGTAAAAACACGTTATGCCACATAAGTGGCCTGCACAGCCACACGTGTGCACGCAAAAGAGCTTTTAAAAAAATCTTTTTAAACTTTTCCCGATTCTTAAGCCATCCCAACCCTTGCCTGATCTGCCTCTTTGCATTTGCCTTTTTCTTCCCCCACTCCCCCCCAGTATTTGCAGACGACGTTATTATAAGCCAGCTTCCATGGCAGGAGAAATAAAATCCTGACATAAAATATTTTCACAGAGCTTTTTTTCAGGTTAAATGTAAGCAGATTTGGTATGGAAAAGCTAATCCTTTCAAGGCGTATTTAACTGTCTCCCCAAGGAGCGGATCAAGTGGCGCGTATTTCAGAGCTCACCAATCACATTAAAAAACATTTCATTCCACTGCGGATATCGCTAATGCCTCCCTGCATGGAATGGGAGCCTACACGGGAATTTCAGGTACTTTCCCCCTCCTTACCAGTGTCACGGGCGAGCGAAGCTCACAGGAGCTGCCTGACGGGGCAGGGGCACGGCACGAGCTGCCCGAAACCACCCTCTGCCCGCGGGGAGTTGGAAAGAAAGGCACAATTCTGCCTTGCCCACTCAGCCCGATCATTCCTGTGATCAATTAAACAATCTGCTGAACTATTGAGAGGAAAGACCTTGCAGCCATCCACTTACTACTCCAAGCTACGCCGGTTTGTTACCAAACTGCTTGCCAACCCTTCAGAGACACGCAAAGGTTTATCATCTCCGTTTGGCCCTTTTCTGCTGGTTTTGCTGAAGGCAAGGGATGAGCCGCTACCTGCCAGCTTTGAATCCTCACGATGCACTCCTGCGGGATGGACCTGGCCTTGACCCCGCGGGGAAACGCTTCTCTGTCTCCTGGGAGCCCTTCATCTCTCCGCTGACTTTTCATTGCGGGTGCACTTTGACTCGTGTGGGGAACTTTTTGTCTGAGGGAAAGGGTTGTGGTTTAATTTTTCATTTCCTACAGGAACTGGGAGGTGATTGAAGGCTGCTTCTTGAATGTTCACTTTTACTGATCCAAAATGCCTAACGCCACGATCAAACAGGTGAACCTGTGCTTTTTAGCTGCGTAGCATCAAGCACCGCTTCTGCTACAGGGGCTGGAAACCAGGTTGAAGAGGGAGCCCTGCAGCACTGCTGGGAACTGAAACTGGGTTTTTTTCATAATTAGGTGTCCTGGAAAACTGATGGGGCTCCGTGGGCGGTAAGGAGAGACAGAGCAGAGTAAGGAAGCCATACGCATCTGACTGCACTCAGGCGATGCTCTGCAGGACTTTGCTGGCCAGTAAATGGAAAGGGCAGCCAAATTACTCCCAAATACGCTCCAGTACAAAAAAAGCCTGGTCTTGTTCTCTTTTCCCATCGAACCACATTAAAAGATTAATAAGGAAGATGTGATCTTCAGGAAAAGGGCGTACGGGCTTTCTATTAAGTCTATAAGCCTAACCAGATCAGCAATACCAGCGGTAATAAAATATCTTTCTGTGATCCTCACAACTGAGATTAAAGCCTTCCAGCAGCCCACAAGATTAAGGAAATTACTTCCATAAAGCATAATCTGCTGCCTCCTCTGGACTTGGCTTAGCCACACAGTCAATCAGGGAAAAGTATTTTCTCCTATTAAGAAAAGAAAATTTTTACAGCGACACTTCTTTGCAAAAATGAGAATTTTTAGCGATAACAAAATCCAATTTTCTTTGACGTGGCTTCTGCAGGACAGTGGCCACAGGCTGGATGCTGTAAGCCACTTCTCAAACCTCCCAAGCCCAGATTTAGCTCAATCCCTGCCTTCTGCTTTCTGTTGCAGGGTGGAGGAGCGAGTCCCTCTCCCGGCACCAGGATACCGGTGCCCTGCTCATTCCACTTGCACCACGTTAGACTGCGCTGAGCGTGCATTAGGTCCCAAACCCTGCGCTTTCTAACCAGCTACAGAGAGAAACTATTTTTCTGTGAAACAAACTCCATTTAGGGTTTACTGAAAGAGCTAATGCAAGAAACCTACCCAGAGATGCTTTCAAGTGACCTCAAACCAGACCATGCTTTCCACCTTCAGCCACGTGTGTGCAAGGTGTCCAGAGCGTTCTCCAAGCCACTGCTTTCCACCGAGACCAGCCCCTGGGCATCGGCCACTGCCTGCGAGCGAGTGGCCGCCACCGCCGCGCTCACGCTGGGGAAAGGGCCAGAACCAGAGCAGGAGGGAAAACAAACCAGGAGAGGTCATTACAATCAAAGATTAAATATTTTGTCTGAAGGTTATTAGGAAGATTAAAGCCTGTTCACAAACTTGTTGAATTAGTACCCGAGTTAACTGAGGACTGGGTAACTGTACAATTTCTATATACATAGTTATGTATATACATTATGTAAACGAATAATAATAGAAGAATATTTCTTCATTCCTAAACAGCAAACTCGCTGTTAATGCAGTTTTAATGTAAAATGCCATTTACAGAAGGGTCATCTGATTGAGGTGCCTGCCTGCCCCCCGCTTGTCCCCATCGCGGCTGCAGCAGGCAAGATGCTGAAAGGTGGCGGGAGCACACGGGGAGGGGGGGTCGGGGCTGCTGCTGGTCACAATTTAGATTTTGAAGGTACCTTTCATCCACATCTGGCAATGGCTGACTTTAGGCTTGGCTTTGGTGGGGCTCCAAAGCCTGCCACAAAATTTGGTGGCCTAGAGGAGATTTTCAGTGAGGGGGAGAGCGGAGCACCAGAGCCCCAGGTTCTGCAGAGCCGCTTTGCCTCGCCCTTCTTGCAACCCCCCGTTTCAACCAGAACTGCGTGGCTTCAAACACGTCTGCTATCAGGTTTTGATGGTTTTTAAATTATTGCAGCAAAGTTGACCAAGAAAAAAGAGGCAGGTCAGGCACGGCAGAGAAGCCTGAATCTGCAGAGCTGAGCGGGAGGAGCGGCGGTGCTGCTGGCCCCGTCCAGCGCAGGACGTGCCTCTGGTGGAGACGTTGCCGGTGTTAAAGGCAAATTAAAAGCACATTAGGAGGAATCTCAAGATTTGCGACAAAAGGTTATGGAGGAGTGACGCAGGGCAAGTGGCTTCACTTAATATACACTTACAAGTATTGCAGAGGGATGTAAGCATCAATTTGACAAAATTATTGCAGGAGTAAAAGACTCCGGGGAGCCAGCTCGGCTGGGAAGGAGCACATTTGACAGGAGCAATGCAGATGGTAATGGAGTTTTTGCTTCGCTAAGTGACACGGTGTCAACGAAAGTGGGCATTACAGGAGAGCGATGCAAATTTTAACAACCAAAGTGTTGGAAACCCTTGCCTGGCCCGTGGGGATGCTTCTCCCGCCTGGTGCTGCGGGAGTTTGTGGTACCAACCTCCACGGGAAGATGGGGGAGACCAAGAGATGAACCTGTGCCAAGGAGGCTTTATATTTGTGCTAGGGCAGGAAAAAGAAAAAGTAACAATTCAATTCGATGAGAGAGGATAACAGGCAAGGGCTGCATGCACAGAGAGCAGGGTCTTGGCTCACCCCTTCCCTGTGTCGGGAACAAGAAAACTGAAATTTCCAACAGTAAACCACAGTCCAACCGAAATGAGATGCAGCATCTTAAAACCAGGGAGTTTTTTCCCCGGGAAGCTGGCACTTTCCCACCCTGAGCGAGTGCGGAGAGGAGCACGGGCAGCAGCTGCGGGGAGCGGCACGTCTCCATCGCTCCTCACTTTACCTCCCTGCTTAATTGGTCGTAACGGCGGCTATTTCTTGTCTGGAATAAATGAGGTGTCACTTTTCTGGGACAGTGCTGTGGCAGCAGCTGTGTGCTCACCCTCCCAGCATCAGCCAGAAAAAAATAGCTCTGAAAGTGCTACGGGAAAGGAGTCTAAAGGCAAAATTTAATTTGCCTTGTGCCTCCACTGTCCTCCTCGAACAGCTGTAAACTTCTCCCCAAGCATCCTTTGGCTTGGCATCTATTTCCAAGCCAGGCAGCCCAAAATCCCACTGGAGTCAGTGACTGCAAGTGTCACAGAGGCGTTGGAGACGGGCAGGGTTTTGTCGGTGAGGGGAGCTCCTCAGAGCACCCACATAAGAAAGGGCAGCGGGGGATGCCCTAACGCCCCGTTTAGTCCTTGCTTTCTGAACAAGCAGTTCTCCCTTGCTCGCCAGAGATGTGAAATCTACACCAGTTATGTTTGCAAATGTAATTAATCATTCTCAGCCACCGTTTCCAAGGCTCTTCAAGCATATGTTAACTACAGCAGTGCGAGGGCTGTGCTCAGGCAATAACACAGCAGACGGCGGATCCCTCCTCTACACGGCAGGTTGCGGTAAAACACCCTCAGCATCGCGGCGAAGGGGATGCTGCCCTGTGGCGGCTCCCCCGGGGGAACCGGCACATCACCTGGGGGAAACGGAATGGGGCTGGGTGGCCAAAACTTCAGAAGGGCCCTGCACAGGCACCCGATGTGCATGTGGGAAACACAGACTTCCCCAGTTAATACGGCGGTGGGCAGTTTTTTGGCTAGAGGTCTCTTTCTCTCAAAGAACAAAAGTAGCTTAAATGGCAAGCCTAGAAAGACCTTGCTCACGAACGGGTCTGTTATTTCCTGAGCGCTCTTTAAAGAGCTCACCCTTTTAAAGCCTCTGTTTGCTAATTGAATGCTTCCCTTTTATCAGGAGATAAAAGGAACAAGGCGGGTTTGGAAATGGTTGACCGTACATATGTGTAAGTACACTGGGCTGCTCACTGAATCTGGTAGATGAGAAGTTTATATTTACCCTAAACCAACCAGCGGCTTTGTTACCCCTGTTTTCTGGAGCCTTTTCACAGTTCCCTTTGCAAAGGCCTTACGCCCGACACGCGCTGCTCGTGACCGTCAGCCGCTCGCGGTGGCTGCAGCTCGAGGACGCCCGGCACTGTGAACCACGGGGCAGGCACCGGCTGCATCCCAGCGTGTGCGCGCCCACGCAGGCGACGGGCAGTGGGATGGAGGCAACGGCAGCGAGCCGCGAGCACGGGGCAGCAGCGGGACGTCCTGCACCGACGTGGCTGTGGGCTCAAACACAAAACAGAGATTTGACCCAGCACTTGCAGCCCTGTGATATATTTCAACCTGTGCAACAGGGAGCTCGCTTCATCTCCATCTCTAATAAGCCGTACGTAGCAAATATCACTGGGGATTGAATGGAAAAAATCCACAAACACTTGGCAAATACATCATAGCGCTTAGCAGTAACGTGCTCTGACCACATTCTTTCCCTGTTTTATTTGCTCTGAGAATATTTGTGTGAATTCATCTATGTAATTGTTTGCAAGAAACTAACTCCAAAAGTTCCGTGCATGTAATAGCTGCTAGAAAAGAGATTTTAAGGTCATTTACACCAGCGCTGCCATCAAAAACACGCTCTCCTCTCCAAACGGCAGCTCTGTAACTCATGACAGCTACTCAGCTCCCCCTACAATAACCAAGAGAGGGAAACCAAACCCAAAGTCTGCGCGATGGCAGCTTTGACAGCTACTGAAGAGATTCGCAGGACGGTCATGAAACAAGGGATGAGCTCGCTAGCTGAGCTGCGGTAGTGTACGTGCAGAGCGCGCAACACGGGCACGACGGGCGCCCACTGCGCCAGGGCGAACCCCCCCCGGCACACGAGCACCCTGCCCTGCCCCAGCCCCAGCCTCCTCGCGCAGATCTCGCCTTGAACTAGCGAAGGAAGATATTTTCCCAGCACACGACGGAAGGCAAATTAACTAAAAGCACATCTCACTCCAAGGAAAGGCAGCCCCACCGACGCGCTCCTGCAGCGTGCTGTGACCCAGCGGCTGCGTGTGTAGGGTGCGTGGCTGCTGGCGGAGCCGAGGGTGGCACGGGCTCTCGCAGAGCGGCTTTTGAAGCCCGGCATCTTGCTCTCTGCAGTGAGCTGCGTGCTGCGAGGTGTAACCACGTCCTCGTGCCTTGCACTACGTTTCTTTCTTAAAGATACTGAACTATTTTATTGCTAAAAATATTTCGCCTGCAAATCATAGAATCATTTGGTTGGAAAAGACCTTTAAGATCATCAAGTCCAACCGTACCTGTCCACTACTAAACCATGTCCCTAAGCGCCTCGTCTGCCCGGCTTTTAAATACCTCCAGGGATGGGGACTCCACCACTTCCCTGGGCAGCCTGGTCCAGTGCTTGACAACCCTTTCTGTGAAGAAGTTTTTCCTAATATCCAATCTAAACCTAAATGCAATTCACTGCCTACATTTTTGAAAATTATTAAGTAGGAAAACCAAAGCAGACGTACTGCAATAAGGAGCGATATCTGGGGTGTGGGGCTGCCTTGGAGGGAGAGGGAAGCGAGCGGGGAAAGCAGCTCCTTTGGGTCAGCAGCACTGATTTGCTGCTGTCAGCAGAGCGCAGGAAGGGAGACAGACCTGCAGGCTTGGGCACCCCTTTGCACCACTGTCACCATGCTATGGCTTTAAATCAAGTCCAGATATACTTGAAAAAATATTATTCCTTTTATAAGAGAGGATCCCCTTATCTGGGCTGCAGATACCAACCCAGCCGAGGGATGTCTGCAGGATTTGCACGAGATTTACCGGTGGTGGAGAGCTGGCTTTGCTAAATAGCTAGGCAGTTTTGAACGAAGTATCCCTTTTTTTTATCCCCCAAGCATGAATTATCAGTTATAACACATAATTGTGGCGAGAGAGGAAAACAAAAGTTAAATGAGCTAAACTGTAAACAGAGACACTTTTTGAAAAAGATAAGTGTGAAGTAAGTGAACCAAAACTGGCTTAAACACAGGGGAGAGCGGATAATCGAGTTCAGGAATTAAAGTGAAAAAATAGGAGATGGAGTTTAGAAGGACGTCTACCGAGCAGCATACCAAAAGATCAGGAAAGTCAAGTCAAGGATAACCCGATCCCAGCAGGATTTGTGCAAAGTGCTGTTCTCCAACTACAAACACTCTGCCTGGGTCTATTTACAACTCTTACTGTTATTTTGGCTCATTGACAAATGCTGTCGCACTTTCCTGCGCGGTGACGGGTTTCAGACGAGCTGTGGAAGAACGGGAACCCGTGATGGATTATGACGCCCAACCAGATGCTTTTGCATAGTGAGGTCCTGCCCTGAGCGCAAGCAGGTACCCACCAGCTTCCAGCTTGTCCCGTACCAACAAAAATTTCAGCTCCAGTCTTTAAATTGAATTATACTTTTACTGGGGGTGTTTTGGCTTCGCAGCGTTCAGGGCGGCATGGGCAATGATGACCGACAGGACCAAAAAGCTGTAACTGCGCGCCCCGCTCCTGCCGCGGGTTCAGGGCATCAGGGCACACGCTCTTCCTTCCCTCTCCGTTCCTGCTATTTTTAATGCCCTGCTGCAGCTGGGCCAGGAGCCTTCTGAGCGGAGAAGAAAGCAGAGGAGAAGGTAGCGGTAATACCCATTTTTCCGCTAGTCGCCATAAAGCAGTATGATTTCCAATTTGTTAGCATTCATTTCCGAGCGTATTGCTTTGACAAGCTGTACCCACAAGCTAATGCACTGCAGGTGGGGCTGCTGCTGGATTGCAAAGTGATTTTACACCGGCCTGAGCTCAACAGGGGACTAGGCTACGCGCGAAGTGGCTTTTTATATTTGCCATTTCGGAGGATAGGAGCTTTGGCGTTTGGCTGTACGTCTTTCATCACGGCAGCCGTGCCAGCAACCGCCCTGGGGCTTTCTCCAGCAGCAAAGGGCTTGCAGCTCTGCTGCGATCTGTTATGGGGAGATGAACCAGCTGAGGGTCTGAGGGGCCGTGGCTGGAGCCCTGCCCGCCGCAGCATCCCAGGTTCATAGGGGATAGGCACTTCCATGGGTAGGGCTCAGCCAGCTCATCACCCGGGGCTGCACTCTGCGTTACGGGGTCCTCTGCTAATGCTGCTCCCAAATGACGTGCTGGTTTGTGAAATAATTTGTTTAAAGACAAAAAAAGTCAGCCCAAAGAAAATTCAGGCACTCCTGGGCAACACATTGGTGCACAGCCCAATGGCCACGTTGAAAACTGGGGGGTCTCTATGTCTGGGGGCTCCAGGGGCAGCATGTCCAGCGACCCCAGCCCTCCTGCAAACTGAACCACAGCCTCAGCCTCCGGGGAGAGAAAAGCAACATTGTGGGGAAACGGGTTATTTCTTAAAGACTTTGGAAGTGCGTAACTGCCTCCAGCCACTTGCTCAGCAAAGAGGTGGCTCAGGAGGAGCGTGGTCGCTGCTCCAAGGTTTTCATCTGCTCCCTGCTGCGGGGAGCAGCGGAGCCAGGACCAGGCACGCTCGTTCTGCTTAAGCAGCGTAAATCTTGAGTTGATGGCTGTGGGGAGCCACAATCCTGCAACATAAGCTGAGGAAAACCTGGGGTTTTCCTTGTTTTTCAGGCCCTCTTATTGCAGTGGCATTGAGGCTGTACCATCAGCAGTGGCGTCTGCCTGTCCTTCAGGCTTAACACGCGCTCAGGCGCCTGCTCTGCCTCCCCGACCCTGATTAGATGATTTTCCGCAGCTAGATGGGAGAGAAGAGCATCTTATTTAATTAAAACCTGGGACCATTTCCCTGAATTGCTGGGAAGATGCAGGGGTGCGGCGTGAAGGTACGCTGTATATTTTGTTATTAAAAGCACCATGTCAGAAGTACAAGGAAGAACTGGAGCTATTGCATATTTCATGTTAGACTACCCTTAGCAGCATGCAAGACAGCCATGAAGATTGCTTTAGAAATTATTCTGGCTGTGGAGCATCAACTAAAGGTGGCTCAATTTATTACTTTTTTTTAAACTTTGGAGTGATGTCACTGTATTCATTCATATATATATATATATATGATATATATATATCATATATGCATTTGCTGTAAAGTAGGTGTCAGACTCTAGCTATAAACCCAACACATGGGTTGGGTAATTACCGTTACTCACAGTAGCAGCTAAGACCATTTAATAAAGTATATATATTTAGCATAGCAGTCAGAATAAATGTTTGTTTATAGAAATAGAAATAAAACCCATGTGCAAAACCATCTGCTTCTGTCATTACTGTCAGAAGGGAGTGAGTTACTACCAGCCACCGAACCATCAGCTTTATCATGGGTTTGCATCTGTGTGATTGAAATTATCAAGGGCATCAGCCGCAATAGGTTCTCTGGTTTGTTTGGCTTTGCTTGGTTCTTTTTCATTCAATTGGGAATCAGATTGGAGCTGGCTGGACTAAAAAACAATGTTTCTGATTCACTTGGACCAAAATCAGCTTTTTGCTGGGCTTCCTGCAGCAAGTTCCCCTGGTAGCCCTTGGGGATGCTCGTACGGGAGTGGGGACCTCGGTGCCCCGCTGTCTGCCTGCCCGCTCCGGGGCCGATCCCACAACATGCCCCGGTAAAGGAATACACTGATTTTTGCCTCTTCCTTAGGGTACATGTCCCATCGCTGGGAGACAGTCTGCTAAATACACATCAAAGTGCCACTGCCAGAAAATCAGTGAGATTTGAAATATGATGTCTTGTCTTCCTGAGTATTATGGACAGACCGGTGGAGTAAAACTTATCATCTTGTCTGCTGTTTCAAAATAAGTATACTAAAGAAAATACCAAAAAACCCACCTCCTCCCTATTCTGTCCAACGCTACCAAATGCCACTTGGAAAACACAATGGTTTTATCACCGTGAAGGTTTTATCATGGAAAGATAATCACAAGCTACATATATAGCCCAAAAAATAGCTGGCAACTCCACTGAGAGAAATAAAATCCTTTCTTCTCATAGTTAAAGCCTAACAACCAAGATTAAAGACATCCAGAAACATGGCTAGAAATCTAGAAACGTGTTTTTCATGCAATTCCTACCCAATGCCCCGAGGAACAGATGTGTGACCAGCTCCAGGAGCAGCGGTGGGATCCTGCCTCGCAGAACAATCTGGATTTGCGTCACTGGTGGTGACGGCAGCCATCGGCACGGGGATGAATAAATCAGCGCTGGGATGTAAACCTGCTATTCCTTCTCCTGAACGCGTTTCAGCTTGCTTTTGGCATTCTGCATAATTTGTATCATAATTCCCAGCATATAAAGTAAACAATCTTACGGCTTTTTTGTTTTGTTTTTCCCTAGTATCTCTCCTGTGGCAAAACTTTTCTCCTAACAGAGGACAAGTGCAGAATACTTAAAGACACCAGCAAAGCGCGGAAGAAAAAGTTGCCTTTTCTCTTCCCAGTCTTCACTTCGGAGCACAACAGACACAGAACTCCACGCTCACAGCACAGGCGACCGCCCGTGATGAGGGCGGTAGGGCGCAGCCAAGGCTGCAGACCTTGCTGTAAGGATCAACCCCTTCTTTTAATGGAAATGTTCTGTTCTGGATAGCCTTAGGGGCAGGCTCTGAAAGCTGTCTGAGCAATAGGTGTTTTTGGAAAGAGCCAAGGCTGTGCTCCTGGATAACGCGGGTCCCCAGAAGAGCTGCTCTATCACCGCATGGCTCTGGCATCACGCTGTGAAACCCGTGAAGTCCACATGGTCAGGAGAGTGGCGCAGGTGCTCCCTTTTCCTTTTATCATTTTCCTACCCACAATTAAATAAACGTGTTGCTCTAAATCAGACGTAGGAATGACACCCAATGTCAGCACCGGCTTCAAGATCCTCACCAGTTAAAAACTTATTTCTACACCGATGCTGCGACATACGCCAGCTTCACCCCAAGCCAAAGCACGGCCTTGCCGGCATCACGTACACCGAGGCACGGGCACGCGCGTGTGAATTGCCCCCGCATCGCATCATAGGTGCGGTCCCACCACCTCGGTGCCGGAGCGATGGGGTGCGAGTCGAGCAGCGCCTGTACCCTTATCTCCAGCATTGCTGACCTGCTCCTTCCGCAGGATTGTTTCAAACCAAACCCATGCAAGAGCTTCTTGCCCAAATTTTATTTATCTACGCAAGGAGCCCCTATCTATCATTGACTGTCGGGAGGTGTTGAAACCGAGCTGAAGTGCCTTGGAGCAGATCCCGAGGAAAATGTGGCAGCACCGACCCTTTTAGCAGAGGCAGGTGTGCCAGCACCAAACCTCGGAGGGTCGGGAGCAGGCAGGAGCAGCCTGGGGAGCTCGGCTGGTCCCAGCACAAAGAGCGGATCACGCTGCCGTGGAGGAGGACGACAGTTATCCAGGGACTTGACGGGCAGAAAATAATAGAAACAGGAGATTCATGAAATTGCCTGATGGCGTTTCCAAAGAGAAATTTTAAAGTCACAATGGAAAAGTGTAAGTTCTGATCTTTAATTTTTTTTCAGTGACACAGAAATTCCACATTGTCAGCCAGCTGGCCGGCACGGCACGCCTCTCCTTCCTCTGTCATTTCACCCGAGCCCCACGTAGCCACTCCAACATCAGCAGCGACTCTCCAGCGCAAGGGATGAGGAAAACCCTTTTGCAAGTTATAATTCACTCAGTTTGTGTTTTATTTACTGCACTGTATTTTGGGGGTTTTGCTTAAATATTTTTTGAAAAAAGAAAATTGACAGAAAAACATCACTCGCGTAGTTCATGGAAACAGTGAGCAGAATATTCATGCTCTTAATTTCAGTATTGAAATTAGTAGCTTGCATTTTATTTTAAATTAAAAATTCAAAATAGATTTTTTTTTTAATTGCCTAAAGTAAATACTTTCATTGGAAAGCAGCACACTGATCTGCTTTTTCCAAAGCGGCCTAGGGCAATAGAGATTTTCTATTCAACAATTCTGAAGTTGACGTGCTAGAAAACTCCCTTCGTTCATAGCAACCGCGGAGACTTTAGCAACATAAAGAGATGGCAGAGATTTGAAAGATTTAATAACTTTTAATTAGCCGATATTGGTGCAAATTGGCGCTGACGAAAGTATTATCTGTAGAGTGCATCTGCCACCTATAATTCTCCCCTGGGAAGAGTCAAAGCCCCCATCAGCGCTTCATCTGTGCTTGTCTGCTCTAAATGCCAGAAGCACGGCGATGATCAGTTCTGCTTTACTGAGACCTTTCATTGCTCATCAACAACGGCAATTTATTACTCACTCAACCAATGCCCACCTAAGTGATTCCAACCCAAAGAAATTAGCTTTACTTTTAGGTCACCAGCCCGACCTCGGCTGCTGGGCGTTTCGCAGCTTGGACCGTGGAGGCGCGCTCCACGTACGCAGATCCCCCTCCGAAGGCACAAGAGAGTCAGCGGAAAGGCTCAGCGGTGAATTTAGACATGCTGAGCTTCCATGTTGCCTTGCAAAGGAAAATGCAAAGCAGCCCTCTCCCACATCACCCGCAGCCCTGAACCACCACCGTCCCTGGAGGTCATTGGGACAACTGCATGGATGGGAAGTTATCCTGAGAGAAGTGACAGCATCCCTTATGAGCAACCACTTTGAGGCCAGAATATACATGGAGATTGCCAGGGCTGAGAACAATGTCTGCTTAGAATCATGGAATCGTTTAGGCTGGAAAAGACCTTTAAGATCGAGTCCAACCGTAAACCTAGCACTGCCAAGTCCACCACTAAACCATGTCCCTAAGCACCACATCTACCCGTCTTTTAAATACCTCCAGGGATGGGGACTCCACCACTGCCCTGGGCAGCCTGTTCCAATCCTTGACAACCCTCTCCGTGAAGAATTTTTTCCTGATATCCAATCTAAACCTCCCCCTTGAAAAGCAGCAGAGGGAGAGGGTTTGCTTTGCACCGTTGTTGCAGACACCATGCAGATACTCAGTGAGCCAAAGAAGCAAACGTGCCAGCCCCACCGTCGCCGCAGGCAGATATGTTGCCCAGATGTCAGATAAAGGCTTGCGAGGCTCCTTTCGGGCCGTTCCCTAACTCAGCATGAAGCTTGCAGGCTGCCTGGGGGGTCTGTTCTCCAAAAAACATCTCCAGGGTAAAATATGGAGCAACTACATCATCTGTCTTATCTGTGCCGTGTTCAGCCATGCGTGTTTGGAGTTACCAGGTGATTATATATTTGGTCTTGAAGAATGAGGATGTTCCAGTGCTGAAAATTATTTCAACTTCCCTGTAAGGAGGCCAAATACTCATGAAACCTATGGCTTTTCCAACAGAGAAAAGAGAAGAATTTATAACTTGCAAGAGTTAAACACCGTAAGGATCTCTCATAAGACAGGAGCCCACCCCAGGAGACTGGTGCTGCAGGTGACAAGCAATACCTGCCCCCACTACTCCCTTCAGGCTAAATAAACACAGAGCAAACCACCTAGGGAATATATTTTTTCAGGATTTTTTTTTTCCTACTGCTTCTCAGTGGGGGATGCAGGGATGGCCAGGTTTCAAAGATGCAGTAGTACACTCAAAAAGAAGAATAAGATCCAACAGAAGCAGTTCAGGTAGCCAACCTACTTTTTGGCTTCTCACTGCTCCGAGGAGGACAGGAGGGACCTCCCAGAGCCGCTCATCCTTCCCACAAAGGCTGTTGGCTGGACGTGGTGGGCAGGAGGGGTTTCCTCGGCTGCAGGCACAGCCTGGACGGCCACCAGCACTGACCAACGGTCCCTCCCCTAATGCAGTAACACCATTTTGACGCTGCTCCCCTCCAGCAAAGAGTCACACGTAATTCAAGAGCAGAGATGCCTTCCTCCTGGTCCAGGACCTCCTGGTCCTCCAGCCCATCATCACTTCTGGCTGGTTTTAGGGGCGACGCGCATGTCAGCATCACATGCCGTGCCGCTTTGAGGGCTGAGCGGGACCGGGACTGCGATCAAAGAGATACCCCCTCTGGAAGGTATTAAATGAGGAAAGGGAAGAGAAGAGGGAGCTCTCCCACAGTCTGTAAAGAATACATTTTACTTAAGGCCTGAATTTCACCTTAGGCCACTTATAAAATCTTAAGAACGAATTAAACACCTTCAGTCTCCTTTAGGATTATAAGTATTAAACGGCAACAGAGTGGAAAGAAGAAACATCGCACGCTGTGCCGCCAAAACCAGCTCATCAGCATTGATCAAGTTCTTCTAAAGTTTCTATTTTTGCTATTTTATGACCTTCCTAGACAAAACATCCAAACCTATTTCCTTTGACCACGGACAAGTTTTGGCACAGCCCCCTCTGCCTCTCTGAGCCTGTCACCCTGCGCCAGGCACACACTTCGCCCTGAAAAGCACGTTCAGGTGCTGCAGGGAAGAGCATTTCCCCCACTTTGTAAGGTTACAGCTACCCTGAATATTCTCGAGAAAATATCCGCAGCTTTCGTTTAAAAATAAAAGCATACTGTTGCAATTTGTAAGAAGATCTATGCGTGTTAGACATCTCAACCTCCAGGTGACTACGCTTGAATTATTAAATCAATATTTTATTCTTTTAGGAGGAAAAACATCACATCTTACGGAAAACTATTTTTAATACAAACAAAACGCAGGCCTTGAAAGTCTCAGCGTACCGTGCTTACAATCACAGCCTTTTCAGATGTAGAAGGTCGTTATTAAAAATGCTCTTTAAAGTTAAATATATTCTTGTTTTTCACGCGGCGCTTGTTCCAAGCAGAAAAACTGCTTTCCTGTGATGCCAGGGAAAAGCTTTTCTCTTCAAAGTAGGAAAATGAGAAATACATAAAAAAAAGACATTTTGCTCCATCCAGGTAAAGCTTGATTTAAGAACACGGCCACGTAATGCTTGCAGCTTGCCTTCCAGAGCGCTGCACCCCGGCACGGGGCTGGGCTGCCCCGGATTTCCTACCGCTCGCCTCTCCTTCTCCCCTCGTCAAGTCGTCCAGCTGCTTTTTGGGCAGTTAAGACTTGATTTAGTCTCAGCAGCAGTTGACACTGCTCACAAAGCTGGGGGAAGGTGGTGAAGAACGTAGCCTCTAACGAGCGCCCCTTGAAGTTGTTCTATTTTGGTTTATGTATTTGAGGAGGGGACACTGCAGAAGAAGTCCGGGGAAGAGTCAGTGGAGGTTTCGCAGCAGGAAGGACAATCTGGAATTTAAATCTCACCGCAGTTGTGCTCCACCATGAAAGCAACAACAGAGAGGATTTAAAAGGAGAGCTGCTCTAGCTCAATACATGATATAAAAGTTACTAACAAAAGATGATGTCACGTTCAGAATAGATTTGACAAACACTGGGAATTGCGTAAAAGAGCTACGTACATATAAGAGAAAAAGACCCAAATACTTTTGATTGGTTAACCCCAAAGTGGTTTGGTTCAAAGTCAATGACGGCTAAAGAAAAATAGATTCCAACAGGCAAATGCAGAAAAATTAATTTAGAAAGATATAGACTAGCCCTTACAGCACAGCAACTCGTTTGTGGAGTAGAACTGGAGACTCTTCAATTCAGTTGAAAAGGTGCCCGAAATTTGCATCTCAAGCCAGAATGAGAACTCACAGGACAGGCTTTTTTCCTCCCTAGTTAAATAACAAGCTCACAGAGATGGGGGAGAATTCAGAGCCTGAAAATAAAAAAAGGCTAAATCAGCAAAGACGTACCTTTTTTTTTATCTGAAGCTAACTCACGAAAAAGCAACTCCCGAAGACATTGTGATATATATCTTGAAAATCATTTTCAGAGTTAAATACTGACAAATTATTCAGTTTTATAAACAGAGAGAAGAAAAGGGGCACGTGTTGTGATCTTCAGTGAGGATGAGAGGACAGGAAGAGCTGCCTAACTGTAGTTTAAAAAAAAAAAAAAAAATCCTTCATTTTTCTCCCCAAAGACAAACCCTGCTGAACACTTGACTATGGAAATACAATAGATCAGAAATAAGTTGTAAGCGAACCCAAATACTTTTGATATGATCACAGTCCAAACATCTTTAATGGGGAGAAACAGGAGGAAACACAACAGGCACAAGAAGGGTGGAGAACAAAGTGAGTGGAGCAGCTCGCAGCTCTACGACTGAAGTGGGGCAGAGCACTGATATTTTTAGGCAATTTGTAGGCCAACACATGCTGCGTGATGGATCTGGGCTTCAGAAGAGCTTTTGAGCAGGATGCCCACCGGCAGCTGCTCGGAGAGACGGAGGCGTTGGGGGTTAGTGCGTGGGCGGTGGGAAGGAATAGGAAGAAGCATTACGGGAGAGAAACACCGGGACGTGCTGATGGAGAAACTCTGGGGCTACACGGCATCGTCTTCAAGGCTTTGCGTGACCTCCACCCGTGCTAACTACCGATGTGCTAATGAACCCGGCTCAAACAGGAGGCTTAAACGGCAGAAACTGATAACGTGGCAATGGGAAATGTTTAACAATAAGAAATGCCAGAACAGGCACCTGGAGATTAACTTATGTTAAAACAAAGGCGATCACTAAGCAGAAACATGAAAGACTTAAATTCACCTTATACCTGTATGGTAACTGCGTCTAATTACCATGTTTTGCTGCGACCACTGAAAAAACTTCCATAGATATCAACTGCGGTAGGTACAAAGAAAAGCTAAGAGACAATTGAAAAAATGAGTGTCTAACCTGAAAGGTTGGAAGAAATCTGCCTTACTCTGGGTGAGTGATAGCAGGGTGGGGGCACTTTCTACCAACACACGAAGCAAACGACCATTAAAGGAGGGAAGGAACAATTATTACGTGTTTTCTATGGTTGCACTTGGATTGGAAATTAGATAAAAAAATAATATTGTCAGCATGAAAGGACTGAAGTCTGGGAAGGCATCAGGCATCTCTGCAGGGATGTAGGAGAACAGGAAAGAGCTGAGAAGTGAAGACCGATGTCCCTGCTTTCTTTGCTATTTCTTTGCTATTTTCCAAATTTAAGCATTTATGACCCAACAGGTGAAATCTGACTCTGCTGAGGTCAGCAGGAACTTCAACAAAACCCTTTATCACTTATTAGGAGATTTGGATGCTTAGAAAAATTCAAACCTACTGTTCTCTATGTCATGGACATTCAGCCAAGCCAGCGACTGCAGTGGTCCACGTGCTGACACTCAGAAGTTGGGTTGCCAACACATTTTCATACATCCACCTATTTCATTTCCATGTTACCTGGTATCTTGAAAAAACAGGTTAGCGCACACCAAAACTGCAGATAGACATCTGCAGGGTTTTGCATTAATATCTACCCCCCATACTACCCAGTATAGGATGCCTGAGGAAAAGAAGTCCAATTTATAGCAGTTTTGACAAACTATTAAGCATTCAGTCACAGGTAGACCAAGGATCCGGTTTATTATCGCAAGGTAACTTTTCACAAACTCTTCAAAAGCTAAATACTCTAAATCGGCTTCAGAGCTCTCTCTGCAGAAAGGTGCAAAACTCGGTCCCCTGTCTGAGAGGACGCATTTTTTCTGTGTTTCCAGTTGCGGCCCTGTTTTCCTTCCTAATGTGAAGACATTATTAAGTATAACAACCTCAAGACAAGTAAATGGAAGAAAACCATGAAAAACTGTCTGGATACAAACCAGCTCCAATACAAGCAAACTCGCCAGAAGTGTATTCATTATGAAAAGCATGTGGAGAGGCAACAATTCTGGATGTCACAGCCACTGCTGAAGAAATACAATATATAGATATTTCATTGACGGTTGGAAGGATAAATCAAGTTAAATTGCTCACAGAAGCAAACCCAAAGCATCTTGCTGTGAATCTAGAAAAGTAAATTCTTAGTCTCTTGGGAACATTGCCATCATTTGTTTTCATTTCTTTGACTTCTCTTCATTTATGCTAGAGATTAGCTCTCCCAACAACAATCACAGCAATATAAAAACGTGTTCCCAGAGGAATGGGATGAAAGTAATATTTACCAAAGTAAACCCAAGTGAAGAAATCAAAATAGGAAGAACTAAGTTTAAAAAAAGAGAGCCACAAACTACTTAGGAAAGGGAAACAAAATTACTTTAGCTGTTGCTGAACCACTAAATGTCTACCCAAAAATCTGTAGCCTTGTTAGGAGGCCAAAAAGCAGAGAAAAACCCCAAGACAAAACCCATAAAACCCTGCCTTCAACAGTCTTTTCTATATTTTCACATTGCCCATATTGTTCAGAATTTATTCACTAAGCATTTTTTGCTTTTCCTAAAGAAAAAAACCCCTAAGATTATCACCTTTGTTTTTTCCTCCTGCTTATCTCATTTTTAGCCAAATAGAATCCTGCTAAGGATGTAAACAAAACAAATTACTCTTGAAACAGCATTATTCAAGCTCAGTGATTATTAGTATTTTATTGGCATGTGAAGCTAATATGCAACAAGCTCGAGCCTTTGGCAGTCCATTTCACCTCAACTTAGTTTTAGATTACGACTTCCTTACTTTTTAGTGTTTTGTTCATAGGGCGGGCAAAACCAGAGCTCCGTCTGGATACGTACCCTGTGGTCAGCTCAGATTCATTCTTCTTCCTCAAGCAGTTTCCCAATGACCCAACCAACTTATAAATAGATCTGCTATACACATCCTGTTCTGGGTATTTTTTTTGAGGTTTCAGGGCTGTTCTCTCTACGCTCTTGGTTGAACTGAAAACCCTTACATGCTTTGTAATGGTTCTTTTTTCCAACTTGAAAATTGAGAAACAGCAGATATCCAAAATCCCCAAGGCACTTACCTGAGCAAAAGATCACCAAGTCCATCACGGATGAAATCATGGAGCAACCGAAGGAAGACACAGAGCAACCGGGCACTCCAACAAGAAGCAACAAAACCAGTACCTAGGCAATCATCGCCGTGTGAGCAGTCGGCAGGGCAGGAGCAAGAGGAGCTCCGAGGCGTGATCTAGCCTGTTTCCTTGTCCCATGCCAAGGCTAGGTATTGCTCAGACAAGAGAATCAGGTGTTTCAAACGTATCAAGATTCTATGCAAAATAAAAACTATATACATTGCTTTCCATGCCCACGTGGGTCAAAACATAACGGACTTAAATTGCAGCAAGAGAAGTTCACTTCGGAAAGGGATAACCCTTCCTCCCAAGAGCAGCGAGACCAGGGAACAAATCAGCTAGGGATCTCCAAAATCTCTGTTTCTAGAGGTTGGTTTAGAGAACCTAAATAGCCAAGCGCTTGTCAGGAGGGATTATACACAGCTGAGGCTCCTGGACACAGGGAATGGGTTAAAGGAACAGGCTGTTGGAGTTTTTTAACCCTCAAATATTTCAAGTTTAATTTCCATAACTCTTTCACCAAAGCGGACCAGGATCTGGTTTACTGAAATACAGCGGTGTTGGACAAAGGCTGTAGGATCAAAATCTCTTCATTTTGATAAAAAAATTTCTGGTCCTAAGAAATTCAATGTGCTGAAAGTTTCACCAACACTAGCAGCTTCTTTCTGAAGGTGTTTTAGCTCATTCTTGCTGCCCATGTTCCCAAACTCATTTTTAGATCTGTCCCGTGCTGCTACAGCAGGCTTGGACTCTGCTGCTGATCGCATTCCATTTTCTTGGTACGTTCAAACATAGCACAGGTTTTCTTTCTCTTATGACAAAGAAAGACTACACTTATTGAAGATTCTGTTTTAGTTATTTTTCCCTTTTTTTGCCCTGTAGAAATAGCAAATTCAAGGCTGTTATGCTGTCTTATTGGCTCCTTTAGGACCACTCATTCCAGAACTTGTTTTCTAACTTTACCAAAATAAAAACCAAAAAAGGAAAGCTTCTCAAATATCCCCCCCCTTTTTTTTTTCTTGTTCATTTTCAGAAGCCCAGTATAATTTGACCTGTTTCTCCTTTCAACAGCCAGACCATCACTGCTCATCACAGGCTCAGGAGAAATGGGCCCAGCACACCCACGCCAGAAACCCCAGGTCCACTCCTCTTGGCCAGCCCTGGCCCAGGTGATTCCTGGTGGGGGCTGTGACCAGGGCGGAGCAGGGCAGGGCGGGGCAGGGCGAGGCAGGGCAGGTCGGACTCACCTGAGCCCAGAACCTGAGAAATGGCCGCAGGTAAGCATAAGCCTTGGTGGAACAGGCTCGGTACTTACCTCCAGCTTAACAGATGCGCGCAGCTGTGGAAGGCTGGGTGTTTAGCTTGAGTGTTTCTTCTCAAAAATCCCCCATGTGCGAGTTGGAGAACCCTTGGTACGGGGCTCGGAGGTGATCAGGTTGTTGTAAATAGACCAGGGTTAGAAAAACTGTGTTGGGTCAGGGGAAGATGAGGGAGCGTGACCCCCAGCAGCCTCCCACCCCTGCATCGGGGCAGTGGCCTGGGATAAATGAATCTCCCTCAGGTGATCCTGGTGAGCCCAGAACTTAGAAAATGGATTTCACTTGTTTTAATGTGACAGGTACTAGGAAACATGGGATTCCTGGAGAACTAAAGATGAACAAAATTTGTAACGAAATAATTTGAACAATCTAGTCGCAATCCACCCCGAGTGCTACGTACTTGAAACCACCCTAGAAAAAAATTCAATGGGTTACTCAAGTCAGGAATAATTACATTTTCCTCTTGGTTACCCAGATAAAAGAAGGAGTGCCCTCATCTTAGAAGGTAAAAAGAAAGTCCTGAAAATTAACTCCTAACTCGTGAAAATCAGTTTACTTTGATTTGTTCTTGTGGAGTTGTTCAGGTTTGGTAAACATCATCTCCCACGATGCTACCCCCTCCTAGCACCGTCGTGCAGAATAACGACCTCCCCTTCTGGACTGAGCTGCAGTCTGAGGCTTTTTTTTAGTCTTCTCTTACATGAGCACCTCCTCTTCTCCTTGGTGTCCTCTAGTGATGGGGGCTGCACTCCCCGGGTCTGGCTGCCGCCGCATCACCTCGCACAGGTGAGCTCCATTCAAAAGTATTTTTGATGGTCTTGCCAACGACGCAATGGTAGGCAGGTCTGTTTGTCTGTCCTTACTATATCTTGGCTGAGACACTTCGAAGTGTGCATCCCAGAACATGAAAATTTAGATATATTGCAGAAAAGAAATAACTAATTCTGGAAAAAAATTATTTCCTGAGAAAAATAACCAACTCTGACCATTTAATGGAGCCTACGGCTTTTTGAAGTTTCCTGAAGAAGCTCAAAGCCGTGTGTGCGCTCTGTAAGTGAGCTCCGGGGATCGATGCTGCCCCCAAAGCTGCACCCAACATACAGGCAGTGCTCTGCAGCGGCGCTGGGGCATTGCGTATGACTCCGTAGGTGATCTCCCCTGGGCTTATATAGCTATAATTTCCTGGCACCTACTATATGCCATTAACGTATGATGGTCACACATTTGTGGCCATCATTCTCATGCGATTTCCAAATCAGCCATGAAGTTGACCCCAGCAACAGACTGAAACGGTGCAGAGGGCTCCTGCACCTCCCCGGCGGTACCACGCAGGTGTTCCCTGGGGGGACACAACCAAACCAAGCATCAGGCCTCCTTCTTCTCCAAGAGATGCTGGATTTGGCATCGGGGATAGCCAAATGCCTGGAGGCCAGACCAACCTCAACTCTAACCTCTCCCAAACCGGCCTTGCCCAACCGTCTGCAGGACACATGGATGGACCTGGAGCCAGTCCGTGCGCCGAGCTTTTGGACCCATCAAAGGCACTTGCAACCTTCAAGGCCTTCCTGACTGTAGAGTAGTTATATTTTATTAAAGTAATATGATTATAAACAATAATAATTAGAATGAGACTATTAATGGCTATTGTGTGCTATATACTGTACCAATCCAGAGGGTAGCTTGGTAAAGCAAAAGGCAGCTATATTCATCTCAGACTGGACTAAAAAGTTGTGACAGAAGGTTTTTCTTTGACATATTAGTCATGAATGCTAATTCATTTGTATTCACAATGCTAATGCGTGTATTTTGACAATTCTTACTCATGGTGAAGGTGGTACGTAAGTAAAGGGGAGGTAACGGTTCCCCTCAACTCCTTGGCGTTTCCTGCAGTGTACACAGGACACACAAAAGCTGGTTGATTTTCTAAGCCCTGGCCCCGAGAACGGGCGCTCCTGCTTTCGGCAGAAGTGCATCCCTGCGAGCATGGGGTGTCTCGCTCCCACCCACCCCAGGACCAGCGGTGCTGCATTTTTTAGTTAAAACCTAAAATGGTTTTGTTGTTTCTTATTGTTACCCAGGTTTCTCTTTCAGCTCGCAAAACTATTTCTATATATGAATAGGAGAAGGTAACGGGGAGGATGGGCTCTGCCATCGTCTGAGACGACACCTGATGAACAACGAACAACAGTCACTCCCGACAAAGTCATTTTTCTTACGTATTAATAACAAGAGAGGAGAATGTTTTAATTTGAGGCACCTGAAGTGAGATTAGGATTTGTTAAGGGCATTGAGAAATGAACAGGCCATGAAAATATCATCTGGGATGAGATCACACGCTTCCACAAACTTGAAGCACTTCTCTGAACGTATTTTACCTTGATGACTATCCGTGTTTTGCGCTATAATGTGCCTTAATATACACATTTCCTTCTGTTGTACCACGGGGCTAGTTGCGTTTACTTTAATATTCCTCCATTTTAAATACAAGAAAACGGAGCCAAAGTTGGAGGCTTTCTAACAAATCCGGATCACCACCAGCACTGGTCACTTCTTGTGTTTCACAGAACTTCAGAAGAAAACCAAAGAGATTATCCATCCACTATCATACTTACATCGTGACGAGGATTTCTGACATTGTCAGGAAATGCTAAAATCAAGGAGAATCCCCAAAATATTAATACCCCATTTTATTCACATTTGAAATAAGGGATGGCAGTATAGGGTCCAGGTATGCACACACATTTAAAACAACACAAGGGGTACAACCACTGAAACAGAAGAGCTTTCAGTCGTAAAAGCAAGATCTCGTCGTTTTTCTGCACCTTACTTTTTTAACAGGAAAATTTGCAAAACCTTGTGAAAACCCCTGTGAAGTCTTCAGGGCTACTGAAAGACCTACATCTTTTTTCTGGGTCACTGCTGCCTAGTCCTACCACACGTACAGGTGAACAGCATTTGTCTCTACGTAATTCACGCAGGGGCGGGAGCAAACCAGGCTCTTCCAGTGATGTAAAAATAATTGTTAAATAAAGTTGTAAGTGAGTGGCTATCACAAGTCGCAAAAGCCACGTAAAATGAAACCGCATCTGCCGGCTCGCGCGCCAGCTCGCTCGGTCCTGAAGCTGAACCCTCACTTGCAGGGGTGAGACAAAACCGCCAGCATCTCTTTAACCCGATAACTCCGACACAGCAACACGTTTCCTCACTCACACCACCGGCAACTTTGGGTCAGGTCTTGCTTTCATGGAAAAAAAAAAAGAAAATTCTTTTCATCTGGAAGTTTGAAACTCTACATACTACGTTAAGTACTCTTCTTTGAATTACTCGGAGTTCATTTTTCCAAAGCATTAGAAAATACCCTTTATCTCCTTGATTATAAAAAATATCCAGCACACATCTAAAGAAAAATTACCATTAGTTGGGGAAAATATCAAAATCACTCCTACCAAACAGGAATCTATAAATCTAATGAGTAATAACTTAAAAATTAGGTCAACTGAGAAAATGACTATGGTCACAGGCAGAGGAGAGTGTGTCGTTCCTCCAGCATAAAGGAAGGGATCTACTGATGTTCAGCGCAGCTGTGCTGATTTTCTCTAGCCATGACATCCTACCTTCGTAGTCAGAGGGACTGTTTTGCCCTCAATATGCTCAGAACTCCAGTGGATATTAGTGGAATTGCACACAAATCATGAGTGGTAGGAGCTCCCTCTGGTTTTCTACCTCTCAAGTAAAAACCATGAGACCTGCACTACTTCACCCAATATTTCAAGAAGTTTAGAAACTTAAAGCCCCCTGAAAATTGGCTTAAAATGTTTATTAATTAAAAAAGTTAAATATTTATTTATACAAATATGATGAGAAAAATTTCATGCAGACTTTTCACATACAGTAACATAACTGAAATCATACCGCGATGGTTTTGCAAAAGAACTTCTTTCTAGGAACTCTGACGGAGAAGTGTTGCTAGCGCCTGTGTGCCCGAAAGCACCATTCATGGTCAGTAGAAAGCAATTTCTGAAACTTAGTTTTCCTATGGAACATACGTCAAGATTTTCACACTCTTCACTGAGATTAACAACTAATAGCTTATTACTACTACTCAGAGAACTGGACGGAGACGTATGAACACCGGGTAATGAATTCCTGCGTACCACTGTACCTCGGAACGCTTTATGTTAATGCAGAAAGTTGCCAAAAGATTGCTTCAGATAATTCCCCTAAATGATGAGAATATCTTGAGATTGTTATGGATGGCATCTGCTTCTGCTTAATTACAAATCTGCATTGGATTCATAATTTGTGTATATTACAAGTAATTTGCATAATTAAAACAATTACGGGATTGACATATCATGGCAATTAGAAATGCATCAAACTCGGGATGTTGTACAAAAGAGAGCTTCAATATGAAACATTAATTTTTTGAGAACAAAATATCCTTCAGATTCCTGCAGAACAACCTTCACAAATTCAATACATGGTCAATAAACTCCATCTAGAGAAAGTTTTTCTCGGGGATATCCGCTTCCTCGTCAAGCTGCTGCAAGTTTAACCCCAAACGCTTTACCCTTCATTTGAATTTCTTACTGCAGTCACAGCGTCGACTTGTGTATTTATTGCCAGTTTCAGGAGGTTTTATCTCATTTTCCGTAGCCTTATCCTGTTTTCTTTGTCCCTCTTTTTAAGAATAAGTATGAACTGATTGAAAAAATGCTCTTGGTCCTTCTTCTTCTGAACAAGGCGAAACCGCTGATCTCTTCCATATTTCTCTGCAAATTCTTTAAACGTTGTTCTGCAGAAAAGAGAGACATTTTAAAGCTGCCACCGAGCTCCGCACTCAGACTCTTTGACCTGGATCTCACTTCACTTCTCACACAGACACTAAAAATGGGTGAATCTGGGGAATATTTGACAGGAACATGACAGTAACCCCCAGGACGAGGGAGGCGAGACCACGCCAGAACTGCCCGGGCTTCGGACTCACGGATCAGCCTGCAATAGCTAACGTCCATTTTTTGATCTAGAAAAATCTGGGTGATAGCTGAGAGGACAATTTTGAATCATTAACGCAGCATTTGCTGCAGCCCAGGTTACCGCGGTTTTAATCAATGCCTGCTGGTACTTACGGCCAGTATTTCAATAATTACCCTATAATAGAGCAGAAAACCACACCCCTGTCTAATTGCAAACAAATGCACTTTGACCATCAGTAGTAGACGACACCTGATGAGATACCACGCTAGTTTGATCTTTTCCAAAAATAGCAAAAAATTAATTGCAACTTTGAGCGATGGGCACAATGCAGTTGCAATCCACAGGCAGCCTTGCCTGAGGATTTCGTCGTCAGGTCTGGCATTTTCCAGTGCAAACTTGATTGCATATCACAATCAAGCCAGAGACTACTGCTGGTGGATGAGTTTCTTTGATGCTGTGGTCTCACAGTCAGCTCAACAAAAAAATGAACCGGTAGAAATGCTCTCTGTCCTGTAGGCCAGCACGATTTTGCCCTTGCAGACTGAACACATCGCTGCTGGAACCAGCGTTTAGCTGCTACATTAGCCCAGAATATTCTCGGGTTTGTTGTGAAAAAGGTCTTATAATTATTACTTCCATAGAGCCTGATGTGTTGTTTGTATCTCTGTGTCTAGGCAGGTGGTGCCGTACAATGACCTGCATATTTTAGTAGAGAAAACTGTAATTGCTTAGTTCCAACGATTTAACCAGACTTATAACATACAAATCTCTTTTATTTTCATATAATATACAAGTGAGCAAGTGCCATCCTAAGTACTGCATTAGCCTTTGTGTAGTTTTGGATCCATTACTTAAAAATCAATGTAGAAAAGTAAATCGTCGCATTGCATGCTTTATTTTAAGTTAGTGATGTGGCATTAATACTAACTTTGTTAAATTATGTTTCTCTTCCATCAAAACACAAACCTAAATATGGTTTTTCACTAGTTACACCTGTATGCCTAATATAAATGAGACTTAACATTCAGGTACTGATTTTATATAGCTAATATCTATGTGTGTGTGTTCTGTAATTATACCATACATATGCATATAAAATAAATGTGTTATGCAAAATATTGCACATTCTTAATGACAGAGAGAGAGAGAAAGGAACAGAGAGAGAAACAGTATGTTCCCTTTCCCAGTAATGTAAGAAAATACTTTAAAAATATTAGGGAAAAACTGTCAACACAGCTTTGTAACAACGGCTGTACAAGCTTGCTGTGAAGAGTACGTTCAGTGTTACGGCGTTCCGGGGCTGATAAGCACAGGCTAAATGAGAAATCTTATCTTAACAAATCTTCATAAGGCAATGCCATACCTTGGCGATAACTTGGATTCTTCAAGGAGCTTTTTGAATTCTTCTTTGGCTAACAACAATTTATTTTTCTTTTCTTTGTACTCTTCTCTGATCCTGGTCTTGACAAACTGTTCAAATATCTTTCCAAGAAAGGGAAACAAGATACAGCATTTATTAACAAAGCCTTTATGGCTTGATCAAAGGGCTGTCAATCTCACGACCTACAGTTCTTATCTGCCCTCAGTACAGGTTGACTCACGTGCAGCTGAATCTGCTACATGCAGCACCGATCGTGTTCTCACAAAATAAGTAGCCGGAAAAAGGTATCATCTGGACAGATAACATCTTCATTCAAACATCAAGTGCAACACAAACCAAAATTCCCTGACTTCAGTGTCTTGCTCGCATTTTCACGCCTATAGGATTATTTTTGTACACCTGTACAACTGACTGCATTTATTTAGTTTGGACCTCGCGTCTTTCCCAACTTGCTGGAATTCCTGAAAATGTCTGTAATGTTAAACATCAATATTCTGTAGGTTACCCCCAAAAAAGCCTGAAGACCTTTCAAATTAACTGTCAAAAACCACAGGAGCTTACACATGATCCTTTGTACACATACACCCGAAAGCTTTAATGTGTTTGGAAGGGTCGACAACCTTCCTCTAACAGTACTGGGCAGCTAAATATGCAGCAGGGTGCTCAGCATCAGGATTTTTGGTGTCTTGAGAAGGAGTTAAGGAGTTCACTAAGTCACAAAATTCTGCCAACTGCTTTAATCACATTTTTAATACCAAAAATCTGGCCCTGCTGGTTTCACGCTCTAAAAAGTGTGGCGCACTAAGTTATTGAATAAAAGGAGCTGCTCCTCAAAATGCTATTAGCTTTCCGTATTCGCCATCCTTTCCACCACAAATTACATACATTAAATATGACTACTACGGTTACTACCACGGTTGCTTTCTCATCAGCCACGAGGATGCACAGGTGCAAATCTACATGTCATGAAAGCTAAAGTAACCAAATTCCAACTGGTATTTAGGATGGTACGTGGAAAAGGGAAGAAATAGCACTGGAAAACTAAACATCAAAAAATGGCCCTGAAAGAAGTACTACAAAAAAACCCTAGGAAAAACCTAGGAAATCTGGATATATTCTACTGTATGCGATTGCACAAGTTGAGTGTAAGAGGAGACAGAAAAAATGGAACAAATAAAGTAGGTGACACTGTTATTGCTTGCCTTTCTGGTATCAGTGAAGCTATTATGGTAAGGTAAGGTAATAAATCAAAATTAACAGATAGCTCATTATTTTAATACACTTGCTCCTTTACCCTTCACTGTTCCTTGCTTAAACACAGTAGCGTCTTTCAACTGTTAATAACCCCTTGGAAAACACTGGTAAGTAAGCGGAGCAAACCGCAGATGTTCAATACAGATCGTTATGTTCCTCGGGCAGTGTAAGGACACCCACCACCAGCAGAGCTTGCACTCCTGGAAGTCAAACCCACCTCAACACAAGTTCAGGTCAAGAGGAAGTTCCCTCAGACGCCTGCAGATCACAGCCAAAACGCTTTCCCTGCCCTTTCCAACCTATCTGCCTGACCACGGAAAGAAGAAAACCGCAGTACAGACAGCCATGCTCCAGAACTCGTTCCTTCATTCATCCTTTCATCCTTTCATTCATCCTTTCATTCATTCACTCCTTCATTCATTCCTCACTTTCACTGGGAGCCACTTTTCACCTCTACCCCTCCACCCAACATAAATTCCTTTGCATAATTTAAAAAGTACTCAGATGCTCGCTATTCAGGTCACACAGTCAGCATCCGTGAAGGTAAATGTTTCCATAAACCTAAATAATGTCTTCCACTAATTGGAGTTGCACTTCAAAAAGTACTTTCATTAAATCAGGCATCTACTCTTGCCCAAGTCTAACTTTCTGCTTAAACTACTTCTTGGAGGAAAATGGGGTCTAATTAAACGTCACGACTCATAATGAATGTCTAGAAATCTTAACATCAAGCTTAGTAGCTAAAATATATTACACACCTGGCATATGCACCCAAGCTTACTGGTTTTTTAACCCTGTTTTGCCGAAGAGCAACCGACGATCACCCTCTTCCACCTTAGCACGGAGCCGGAATTGCTGTCACTCTCAGAGCCAACCGCTACCTGACTACGGGTTTCTACCTCCAGGACTGCCAACCACTTGCTTGTCATAACCCTCTCCTGGAGTATTAAACACACCCCACAAACGAGGTCCCCCTCAGCAGTGCTTCAAGCACATTTATATTACTTGTATTCATGATGTATTTTTATTATATCATCTCCAAGGCTGATAAAATGAAAGAAGTAATGTATCTTGATTGACTCATCAAGGTCCAGGTTTTGTCCTTGCCGATTCCCTGAAATAAATACAAAACTCCCTGCTTGGTCTCTTGTCTAGCAGTACTTTCCATTCTAGCAGTTTCTCTTACATTTTCACTCCCATATTTCCTGACTATTTTACTTCACTTTTTTTCTTAGGAAAGAAAATACTGGAGTCAATGAAGATGTATGGGCCCAGTCCCCCAGTAAATACCTACAGGAAGCTCTCCGGAGGATCACAAGGCAATACAGGCCCCAGTGCAACGGAACAGGAATAAGTCCATTTTTCATCGTGTTTATTTAAAAAATGGACAATTCCATATTCAAAATTCTTCTTTCTCCAGGATGACAAAAAACTGGTAAGGAAGAGAAATAACTGCAGAACAAAAGTGTTCACCTCCTCTGCAACATCCCTGCACCTCCTAAATTTTTTAGACTAATCTGCCGCCCTCGGGTCCCTTCAGATCCCTAGTGATAACTCACGCCCAGATAAACCAGGCAGCAGAAGGTCCACCTCCCTTTGCAGCTTGCCAGAAAAACTGAACCCATTCAGACAGACACCAGCACGGCCACAGCGCTCTACCCATTTATGTCTAGCAAGTTTAGTTATTGCAAAATATAGCAGTAAATACTGCCCAACTCCTAGAAAATAGTCTAAGTAATAAAAATGAAGTAGTCTCTCTACAATATTTAAATAATTCAGAGTGGAAACGTTGCCTTATGGCCATTTCTCTTTCTACAGCCCCGTTCCCCAGACTCAGTAGGAGTTGTTCCCACAACCCAAGAGACCGCAGCTCGTCTCCATGTGCAAACTCACTTGGTACCAGCTGCCTTGCAAAGCAGACAGCACTTTCTTGTGAGCGGAGCCTAAATTACGAGTCTCACTGAAAAACTCAAAAAAGGAATCTTAATTTTATGCAGTTCTTTTTATTCTACCAAGAGGGGTAGAGCCAGGGGAGGTTTAGATTGGATATGAGGAAAAACTTCTTCACTGAAAGAGTGGTCAAGCATTGGAACAGGCTGCCCAGGGAAGTGGTGGAGTCCCCATCCCTGGAGGTATTTAAAAGCCGGGCAGACGAGGCGCTTAGGGACATGGTTTAGTGGTGGACAGGTACGGTTGGACTCGATGATCTTAAAGGTCTTTTCCAACCAAATGATTCTGTGATTCTAAGATAATTATTCCGTTATTACAGTTAATTTGGGAGATGTTTGCTACCAATCAGAAGCTACGCTGGGGGTAATGCTCACCTGTTTACGTTCTTCTGAATTTAGTAGAAGGTAGCGTGGATCAAATACTATTTTGTGTAACTCTTTTTCCCACGTAGAAAATGCTGAAACCTGTGAAGTACACAAACACAGTTGCATTAAGGAATTTTAATAAGGATGTGAAAGAAGAAAATGTTCCAAGGTGAAGCAAAAGAGTAGTTCAGAAAGCTAATGAGCCCTCTAAAGGATGCCTCAGAGCGGTTGGAAGTTGAATTTTAATCTGTTTCTGGCAATGCTCTGGTCGCCCCCACACCATTAGTATTGATTTGCTCTAGGACATCTCAGTATCTGCGAGACGCTCATTCCACATTTTTGATGGAAAGAATCTGTAGCAGAAAGGAAAATGCCATTTTATTATCCCCTTTGTACAACAGAAGCATCAACTTCCATTTAAGCAATTATCTCGGCTTTAACTCCCCTCCTCTCCAAAACTTCAATTATAACCCAAATGAGGCTGTCTCTGCATGCACACACGGAAGACCTAACAGTGAAGATCTTCAAAGCACCATGTTTTTGTAGTAAATGTGCCGCTCCCCTCCAACAGCACGGCTGTCACATCTCTTCCTTTTCGAGGCTTCTCCCCTTTCTGCTGAATCCAGCTCTCCACAGTGGGACCCCGGGTGTCCACCCAAGCCCCGTGCACCACTCACATTCCTGCAGCCACATGAAATATCATGTTCCTGCAGAGGTTCTTCCATCTTCTCCGAAACCTCTTTACGGTGAGCGGGCTGTAAGGACCACCACGAATCCGAGCAGGTCCCTCACTTGCCCAGTCCCCTTTGCCCGGGGCTTTTACGAAGTGAGAGCCTGGGAGCGTAGGACTGAAATCCCCAGCCTCATTTCGGTACCTTCTACAACATCACTGCTAATTAGTTTGTTACAGAAAACTCTGGAGCAACATAAAATATTCTAATCACTCCATCTAATTGCAAAGAAGAGTAAATTCACTAAAAAAATTAAGTATGTGAAGTATAATTAAGATAGAGTAATTAACACTCCAACAGGAAAGCTCTGATGAAGCAAAGTGGGTTTAAATGGACTGGGTTTCCTCTCAGAGTGGTTAGGGCTGGAAGCTCAGAAATGTCGAGGTTCAGGCTAACCTCCCGCCTGCGCCGTGTTCAGGAATCCTTTTTTCTGCAGGACGCCTTCTATGCTCTCCCTTGGGCATCAGCTTTGTTCCCAGTACAAAAGCCAGTTTGAAATCAAAGCTAGGTAAGCTCGGGCTAATTTATCATGTCATCATTCCTGTTTATGATTTTTTCTTTAGTAATTATTTAATTTGACATACTGCAGACATACACCTAAAATAAGTGTTGGCTACTGATATTTATAATTTAATCCTAGCTACACGTGTCACACGCTGTTCAGGATACTCACTTTGGAGCTCTGCAAATGCATATAAAATATCAATATTCTGACTAATCTCCCAACATGTATCGTACTGTGGTCTTCTTCCCTGCTATGGGACATTCAACCAGGGAACGCATGCACTGGGGATGGTGGGCACCTCTTCCCAGCATAAATAATGACCTCTGTGGCCTAGTATCACCACAGACGAAAAGGAGAAGAGAGATCCGGGCTTGTTGTGGGTCTCCAGTTCTCAACTCCTGCTCTTAAACAGAGTGCAAAGTACAGGGAAAAAACTCAAAAAATTCAACGTATCGAGTTTGAGCAGTATGTTTAGAAGTGAAAGGACATCCATCTGAATAGCTGATCTTATTCTCAATTCACTCTGGAAGCCCAGCAACGATGATAGGTTGAGATTTTGGCTTTGACTAAAAGATTTACAAGAGCAGAAAGGTGAAGTGCCTGATATTTTCAGCAGATGCATTTATCATCAGCAGCAAATGGCTCCTGGCTTTCAGGAGACGTTGTTCTGGTCGACAACGATGTCCACCCCGGACACAAGCTACCAAAACACGCAAAAACCAGCAAGAAGGATGGAGTGGCAAAGGGCTGAGAGGAGGCACCCGGGTCAGCAGCGGCAAGGACCACCCTGCGCCCGAGCTGGGACCCCCTCCCCGCGTCACCCCCTGCTGCTGGCTCTGGCACGCTCCCAGCATCCCAAACCCACCGACGGCTCCTCTAAAAGGTATTACAAAGTGGGAGTCAGTGGCTTGTCCTTCTAGAAAGGGGCTCTTTGGGTCTGTCTGAAAAACAGGCTGGGAAAAAAAAAACCAAAACCAAAAAAACCCCAACCTGTGTATTCCGGTTTTTTTAATTTATTCTTTAGGATAACGCTGAGGCTGCAAGAATTGTTTTGAGACGGGAAGGTGGGGGTTAGGACCCCCCGAACTCCCTTTTTTCTCCCCAATATTAAGAAAGTAAAATCTTGAGAAAAAATACCATTTGGAATGCTTTAAAAAAGCCTTGTTGCACTGAGAGCATCCCAGCAGAGAGAAGACTTTCCTGGAAACGCAGACTGGAGAACGTGGGTATTTTGATGCTGGGGCTGTGAGGGAGCCAGGAAGAGGCTTGAATTTTCCCCTTCCCCTCAGGGTTTTGTGGAAACTTTTAAACTTCCAGAAGGATATCAGAGATTACGTTTTTACATAGGAAAACTTGCCACAGACTTAAGAATTGACTTGGAGCTACACCAAACATCGCATATGTTTTTAAAATGTTACCATAAATATTCTTCTGTTGATGAAATTTATGTAGGAGGATTCAGAACTACGCTGAAGAACTCCATCTAGTTCAAGCTCTTTGTAACGCCATCAAGTAACTTCTTGAGAAATAGCAACATTATGAGAAAATGGCAGGAGACGTTCGTTAAATAATCAGTTTAAAACAACACTGACGGCCCCAGCGCATTTCAAGCGATGCCAACGAGCCGGTGCTAACCAGCGGCTTGCCTGGTCGTTTAAAAAATGTTCAGGGCAAAAGCAAAGTAATCTATTATCTACACATTTTTAAATAATAGCAAAACCAAACAGTAGATTTCCTGAATGTCTTATTTTTGTGAGCAAGTCTGACTCTTGCACTGGAAACACTTGAGGAATCCTATTATAGAACATCCCCAATACTTTCAAATTTTGACCTATTGCCCCCTGACTTAAAATATGCCAGCAGAAGGCTTCAACCAGCATTCATTTATGGCACTTCTGCATTGTTTAAGCATAAATAACAAAATGCATTAATAAAGCAGGTCTGGCATTGAGATAATTTACTGTTGAGCTTCTGAAGCTCTAATTATCTAAAGTCTGCTGATTACCAGTGATAAATTTTATAGGCTTTACTGCTTAACAACAGACACCTTGGACTTTTTTTTCTTTACAGAAATTACATGAACTTCTACAGAACACATATTTGCAGAGTGCTGGAAGGAGGTATAAAATCTGCATACACTGCTCCATTATACACCCATTTGCATTTGCAGGATTAGGACCTAAACCTGGGAAGCTTATTAATTCCAGTCATGCTCAAAATCATCAGCTGTCTGGAAGAAGGGACGCTGTGAGATGAACTTTTGTGGAGGTGATTTTATGTTTATAAGTAAAGGTATCCAAAATTCCTCATATTGACGGTGATCTCTACGCGGCCAGTTCAACACAGGTTTGTAAGTGCTAGCACAGAAAGCAGAAATCAGGCTGAAGCTCTTTACAAAATCAGTCACCGAATGTTATTACGCAGTCTGCAATTCATATTTCACCATTGGCCACGAGGCTCATCGCGCTGATGGATTCTACCTGCAAATTGAATTTATGCTCCATCTATCGACTCATTATCTTGAATTGGTCATGGTAAAATAGCTGCAATAACTCCGAGCCCTCCCGTAACCTGTACCAGCGCCGCGGCCGCCAGGTCTGCGCTGTCCTGGATGCAGGAGGGAAAGATGCTGGGGGTGCTCTCGCCTGGCTGGCCGCGGAGGGACCTCCTCTTCTTGTCCCCGTTCAACCCAAAGCCCTAAGCATCCCTCGCTCCTGCACCTCAGCCTCAGCTGGAACCACCAGTTCTTCTCAAAAAAGCCCAAGGACAGTCAGGGAGGTCCAGGGAAAAGGGCAGGCTTTCTTAACCCTCCTGAGACTCCAGTACATCCTTTCCTAACAGACTGGGAAGATTTTGGATGGCCAGTAAGTGAATTTGCCTTCCCACTGCTGGGACCATTGGAGTTTGTGGTGATGAAACCTCTCCCATGCCACAAAAAAGCAAAGAGCTTGCCAGGAACGTTTCTGAGCCTGGTGCTGTCTTTCAGGCAACACACACAACACACCGTTCGTCCTTTGTTCATCGTGTAATGAACACTTCTGGGGTCTGTGCAGGACCCCCGGGATGGCGTGTGGCTGTGGTCCCCACACCCTGCTGAGCCCCTGCTCTGTGCTGGGGGAACTACCGCCTCTGGCTATCTTTGGGTCTGTCTATAGGAATTTATTTGGAACTGCAAAGTGCTGTCAGTTCTGCACGGCCAGAAGAAAAGTCACAGTGAAGTACCCAAAGCCTACACGGTTAACAGACAGAAAAGCCCCTCTCAGTAATTCTTCCTTTGACTGCTAAGCCACAGTTATCAAACGATTCATGTAGTGGTCCTAGACGACGGCCTGTTTTCATAAATGAGATAGGTTAAAGAAAGCGAGTGCATTTCTTACCCCCCTCTCCAGAAGCATGTCTCGGAAATGAGTGATGCGCTCTTCTAGGGGAGGCGTGATCTGAGGTGCTGATGTTTCCTTGGTTTTCTCCTCCGTTTCAGCCTTCCCCTGGTCAGCAGCTTGGGAATCTTCTGTTCTTTAACAAGGCAAGATAGAAAATAGTTCAGTAATAGTCAACTCGGGAGGGCATTTTTAACCCTCTCCAGAGAATCCTCCAGGACGGCAGGACTTCTTTGCGTGCGCGGAGCAGCCAGGGAGCGGGCGCTGACAGCTGAGAAGTGACCCAAGCCTGCAGTTCGTTATTAAACCGCGGGGCTTGAGGGCCCTGCCAAGGGACCTCCGACAGCTCGTTATGTGGAAGGATGGGCTATCGGTGCGATCAAAGAGGAGCTTGGCAGCGAAAGACTACGCTATATTTCAAGCCACAGAAAAGTGACAGCTTTATATAAAATTTGTCAAGGAGTGGAGACTTTAAAGGAGTGACTGAAGAGACTCATCTTGGTTTATTTTTCTTTCCTGTTTTTGTGCCCCCAAACTTGAAAGTCAACACTCATCTTTATTTTACATTCCCAGGCAGCCCACGAGCTCGCTCCGAAGGGCAGTAACCCGGCAATGCGCCGCACGCACGAACCGCAAGAAAGCGTCAGCGAAGAACCTGCCCTTTGCCAGTGCCAGGAGGTCTGCATTTATCCTGACAGCCTTTTTCCAAGATTGCATCTGATTAGAATAAATAGGCGTTTGTGAGAAAATACTACGTATTGCCTGAGTCCCTCTGCCTACAAGACCCCCCGGTGAAAGGCACGCACGTCGCACCGCCGTGCTCATTTCAGGGACGAAGGACAGGTCGCTGCAAGCTGCAACCGTAAATTGGCAGCAGCGTAAGAGTGATGCTCTCCTCAGGTGCAGTCCTACATAATCGATGCCATCACTGGAGCTGAACTCTTTCACACCAGATAAATATCTACGTAATTTTATCAGAGTCAGAGACCATTAACACCGCGCTCCCACAGCGCTGGAAGCGAACGCCTATTTCCCCACTGTTCGGAGGGCTGAAGATTTGCCCCCGTGGGCTCTCAGCATCCACAGGGAGAGGTTAATTAGATGGGAACCTCAAAGGTAGGAAGGAGTCTGCTCCAGGAGGGAGATGGGATTTGGGATGGGGATACGAAACTCCTGACTTCAGGCCTCGAAATCAGACTTCTGCTCTGGGTCCATCCTGCTGTTTCTTAATGCTTTGAGCAACGAATGAGTTCAGTACAAATTAAGGCTCTTTCTGGAAAGATCAGGAGTCTTAAAATGATCACAAGGTTCAAGTGAGGATAATGAAAGTAAGGCGATTTGATTTTTAGCCTCCTACTAGGCATGACTGCATTTTCTACTGATGCAATTTTCACCGCTACAGAATAATACTTAGTCTGAAATTTCAACAGGAAAACACCCTTTTATTTCCAAGCAAATGAATTAGATCAGTATGTAATGTGAGCTCTAGCGTATTATCTTCCTTCAACAAATAATTACGCTTACATTTATCCTAAAATGATGCTGTATTACTAGTGATTTGAGAGATATCAGATTGGTGTTCTTCACAGAATGACAGTGACTTTTACATCGTAATAGCAAATTTTATTCCGTGACATGATCCCTGAAAGGCCCAATCCAATTTCTAGTACACACAAAGAGCTTTTTCAAGCTGAAACTGAGAGAAATACAGTACACTACCAGCCGAGCACCAGAAGAGCCCCTCTCTCCTTCAGTCCTCCTCACGCGATTGAAAATGATGCTGCAAATCACACAGACTTTTTTCTCGTGCCAAAAATGACAACGAAGAATACAATTTTCTCCAGCAAATAATACAGTAATCTGCACAACAAACTGTGTGACTTCCTACTCGGATGGACGCACATGGGCAGCCTACAAGCACGACCTCGGAAGCCTGCAAATCTCACAATGGCTAGGGCGGTGAGAGGGTTTTGTGGAACTGTGGTGCCCACTGAAAGGAGAAGATGCAACGGGCACAAACTGAGATACAGGGAAATCCATCTAAGCATAAGAAAAAGCTTTTCACTGGGAGGATGGTCGGACACTGGGGCAGGCTGCCCCGGGAGGCTGTGGGGATCCATCCTGGGAGATGCTCAGACCCTCCTGGACAGGTCCCTTGCGCCTGCTGGGAGCAGGGTGGGACGGAGCCCTTCTGTCATTCTGTGAAGAAAACCCAGAAAAGCTAAGTTTCTCTGAAGATAGTTTTTCTTTTGCAGAAGCACAGCCAGAGCATCGCCTGAGTAAGAATTTGACTTCAGTAGTTTTAAGCAGTTTCATTATACCCCAACGAAACGTAAATAAAAGTGCAACCGCAGCTTGTGGAGCCCAGAGCTCCTAAACCTGGAGATGCATCTGGCTGGAAGCACCAGACTGAGGTTGTGCAACTGTCCATGAGAGAAAGAAGGGAGTCCTGGTATCTTCTGGCCTGGGGTCAGCTCCTCTGCTAGCTCTGTCACCAAAGCAAACAGCAGGAGAAGCGACACAGCAGATCTGTTCTTACCAATGCGAATTGGTGATCCAGTGCGAACCTGTGTGACGACCGCTAGTTGAATTATAAAGAATTGTGCTGGAACTTTGAGGCAATTACATCTTATTACTAGCACAGCGCTCGCTGTATAGCAGATGATTTACTGTACGTCAAAGGGACAACATTACTTACTAAGTAACTTTACTTGACTAAAATAGAATAGGGAATACAGCACATTTAAAAACAAACCCTGAAAGCATGTAACACCTCCTTTTTTACTTATACTTAACCAAGAAAAAATGTTGACATTGCAAAAACAAGTGGGTAATGGCTGTGTCTTCATATGCGATTATTAATGTGGCTATGACAGCAGTATAAATAGTTTTTCAGTCTGTCCAGCACCAAAATGAAAATTTGTTTAGTTTTCTGTAAAGACACATCTTTCTTCGCCTCTGGAGTCAGTCTGGAGTGAGCAGCACTTTGTCCGTTCCCAAGTAAAACAAAGCAGAGGAAACAAAGTCAGATTTGGACCCTGTATGTGCAACTTGGCAGAGGAAACGCTGGTGATGTGTATCCTCTTACCCAAAACTCGGAGCTCAACCAGCACTTCGGCAGACTCCACATCTTGGGAACTCCCCTTTGGCTGTTTATGGCACGGGGTAACTCGGCTGCTTGCCTTACAAGGAATTACAGGCCACGCTTCTTAAATCGCTCCTGCTTTCGGCTAATTCAGACACACAGAGATGTGGGCAACCGAGACCCACAGCACTCGGAAACAATAATATCAGTTCCGAACACTGATGGCAGCAGCGATTTTAACTGCTGTGCAAACAACCTCTCCTAGGGCTGAGCTGCAGAGGTGGGAGGTTGCCCGCTGCGGTGGATGCCCACCTGGGACGGTACCACACCACCTCCAGTGGGATGTCTCCATCACATTAACGAAAACAATCTTAGTACAGCAAGAGTTTGAGATTCATGATTTTCATCCTGAGGCTAACTAAATTCTAGTTTCAAATGAAAATCCTACAGTTTTACTTTTTTACGTCATGAACTGTTAGCTATAGTCTAATATCAATACATTCAAACCAGCACTTAGACTCCATTTCTTTCGTTAAAGGTCCGTATTTTAAAGGTCCACCCATGAACCTCTGTATTCCGTCATTGTTTTAGGGTACAAAGCAAAAAGTCAGGAAATCTTCACATGCTGTAAAAGAGAATTTAAAATTCAAAGCAGCTGTAGAAATCATGCAGTAGTGTGGGGATGCGTGTTCTGCTGACAGAAAAATTTACGGCTTTTTGGTGACACATCAAACTTCTGGGGAATTGGGATCAGCACAAGAAGTCTGAGAAGATGCTATGTTGTCGAGCCAAACCTTACTTGTTTATTATGGGAATGTTGCCTTTGCCGTTCACAGGACTAAATGCCCAAATACAGCAAATAAGAATGGGTTCCTACTAACCTAAAGATTTATTTTTAAAGTTAAAGATAGAACTTATGATAGGGTTCTCAGAGCTTTAAATATCCTCTCACTGAATGTCTTGCCACAGATCTCAAGTATGATAAAAGTTGTATTATTTGTTATACCACAGATAAATACAGCACGATATAAAGACAAATGATGACATGAACAGCAGGTGATATACATTCATTATCACGTGCTATTTAACTTTTGTGGCATAAAGTCACAGCTGAGAGTAGTTTGTGTTGCCTATGACTCAAGCGACCTTTTCAAGACCCAAAGGACGCCTTCGCATCCCACGAATGCTCTTCTCCATGCAAGATGCCTTTGCAGCACCGTCAGACACCGCAGCGCTGTTTTGCTGCCCGTGCCGCAGCAGACATCGCTGGCAATCGGAGGTGCTTGCCACCATGCTGCAGGATTCCTGACATGATTGCACTTTTAGCTGGGTGGCTGCATTATTTATGCATATATATGCATATGTATGTATCTATGTATCTATAAATATATACCACAAGAAAGATGCTCCAATGCATTAAGGCAGGAGAGTCATGCAGCAACTCCATGATGGGCTGAGATTGCCCAGCTTGAACTGTATTTACCTATTTGCTTTGGGGAAAAAATCAGGATATGAAAATGTATTTCTGCAAGTAAATAAAAAATAATAAAAGACGAATTCTGCAAATACATAAAGAGATGGTCCATATTTGGGTCTCATAATTTTGACAATGTCCCTCTGAGTGTAAAGAAAATAAGAGACTAAACCACCCAAAGTTAGTCTCTCAAGTGAATAAGTCATGGACACCCAACGAAGATGAGATGATATTCCTTACTCACAAGCAGGCAGTGAAAGGGGCACTGCCTGCCCTTCCGACACACGGCACAGTGAGCCCAACACTCCTTTGATACGGTAATCTTTGAGTAAGTGCATTTTTCTGGAGTTCTATGAACAAGCTTCTGGAGTTTTGAAATACTATTTATGTACATTAATGGAAAGATGTTTTCACATTTTCTTACCCAATCACTGAAAGGAATCGCCGTACTGGCCCAGGTCATAATACTGCCCCATTACTGTCAGACCCACTGATGTCAATAAAAGCATTCTTAAATACTTTTATACTAAATATAAACTTTTATACTGTTTATAAATACCAAATACTATGTAAATAGTAAAAGTACATATTTAGCATATATAAAGTATAAACATACACTTTTATAGCAAGCATTAAACGCTTAAATAGTCTGAGTATTGAACTCAGAGCATCTGATTCTTCCTTCATAATAATACCAATCCACAGAAAGTCTTAACCAGGTCAAAAGAACCACCCAATGTAGTAGGATAGGAATGGCAAGATAAGAGAGAATAGAATCATCTTCAATATATTCACTTGGAAAACACAGAAATTTGTCGTCACAATGCCCTCCAAAATATAACACACTACCTGTGCAGATTTATTTTACAGATTTATTTTTTTAACAGTCCAAGCCAGTATCTTCATCATAGCCAGCCCACATGAACAGCTAACGCTATATGCGGTTACTGGCCAAAGGTTAAATAGAATCAAATGTCTTTAAGGTACTTTTTGAAACAGAAGTGCTTACTTCATTTTCTTGCTGGTTTGGCAAAGGGTGAGGGAGTTGCTTATTGGGCACATGGCTTTTTTGCCTGTTACTTCATGAGAATTTGAAGCACGCATGGTAATAAAGGTCAAATAAAGCACAATAACAGAAATACCTCTGGATATTTCTGAGCCCGTAGCCTGGAAACACTGACACCAGTGAAAAAAAATCTGCTTCACATCAATGAAGATAAAGCTTTTAACCAATGTCTTTGAAATAACTACTTATCCATACAGTCTTTTTTTAACCATTTCAAAGTACGTAAGAGTTACTCAGGCATGGATGCTGTTCATGGGAAACAGATATTTCAGAGAATCATGGAGTTTGATGAAGACTGGATACCTTAGGAATGACTCTCATAATTTATGGGTGTAGTTATCCATACAGAAGAAAATAACTGTGTTTCTCTTTGCACTTATTTCTACCAGACGTTAGCTTCCCAACATTACATATAGGTAAGTAAACTTTAGAACTTACTTATTTCTCTTAGTTTTGATGCTAAGATCATCATTTTCATCCCCTGGACAAGAACTAACACATTTATCTGCTAAAAAGAAATAAATAGTTATTAGATTTGAACTAGATAAATGGGAATACAAATTCCTCAGATTAACCTTTCATTTCTTGTCTTTGGCCGCTGCTCAGGTATTTACTGTTTTTCACTCTCCACAGAGTGTTTTTAAAATAACACATATTTCACCAGATCCTCAGAAACACCTTCAGCCAAATGAAAGAGTTAGCAATAGAACCAACCATTTTCATTCTGAAAAACTGCTCGTTGTTCATGTTGTGAACAAAACTGTTCATTGTTCATTTGTGACGATTTTATTTAAATCTTGTTATTGTTTCACCTGATACTCCCTCCTCCCTGCCCCTAAAAACACAACTACAACGACATTTCTGCAAAATTATTTCAGTCCTGGCAGCCTGAAGGATTCAATAGTGTTAACTCGCACCAGAACTTCCCTCCTAAGCCCATTTCTCTTTCTTATATAAGCAAATATAATGCTGTTTTTCCAGAAATTCAACCACCAGTACAGCAAGGCTATGGAGATACCAACAACCTCCCCACTCACGGTGCTGCAGAGTAACTCCTGGTTGGGCCTGGACGCTCGTCCTTGAAGGACTCTGAGGTTGCACTGTCGGTTGGCCATAACAAACGTGAAGCATATGGAACAGACATTTATTTCTGGAATCTTTTTTTTTTTTTTTCATGTATACAAACTGCAGTTTTCATCAACATTCAAATGGACAGACCACCAGAAGTCATGTCCATCCAGTGCTCAGTTTGTGTCAGGGACTCTTCAATAGTTCACCATGACTTAATTGAGAAATATAAAAATCCAGCTGTATGCGGTTAGCTTGGGAATGTCAGAAACACCAAACCTCACCCTTTTTGTATCAGGCTGGTAATGAAGACATACCTTGCTATTTAGGAAACTATGAAAAAATACATTAAAAATAAATATAAAATTTAACTTAGGTTATGGAGGTAAAAGGTTTGAATAACTTGATATGGTGAGGTCTAATCTCACTGAACTTGAATGAGACTCCAAGAGATCTGCTAGAAAATGACTGCACACAAACACAGATCAGCGGGTATTCTGAAATCTATAAACTAATTTCAAGTGCCTGTTACTCATCCAGGTTCAATCTTCACATCATTGAAGCTAACAGAAATTTGGCCATTTATTTGAAGTTTCAATTTAAGAATGTTGTTCTTAGCTCATTTGATTTCCCTATTTTAGGGAAATTACATGTTTATTAGTATGCTTCCAGTAAACATTACCTTTTATTTATTTTAAGTGCATGAACACAGCATACCCTAAATCACTGCAAAAGGGCTGATAAAAAACAAACAGCAGCTGTAACGTTGCGGCGTGGGAAGACCGGGAACAGAGACCGCATGGGGAGGGAACACAGCAGGTGCAAATGGACGCTTTACTAACTACAACTTAAAATGATAATAGGGAGAAATGAATGGCATTCCAAAACAAGGAGAGTTTGGTCTCAACATTCCGGACAATATATGAGCATTATGAATGCATAAATGAATTTAATAATGCTTTAAATATACATAAATTCACAGGAACTATTACCTCTTCTTGCTAAATTCTTCTTTGGGATACTCAATTAAAAATACAAAGTAATAGGAAAAACAACATGTAAACTCAGATGTGGAATGTAATTCAACAGCGATATTATAAAGCTATTAATCAGGAGCTGAACAACCTGCAGAGGCAGCGGTGGTCTTAGCTTTAATGAATTCTGAAGGTAATAATATGAAATGACAGAGTACTTGATGGTGTTTTCAGAAAGAGATGAAGTTAAAGATGTCTCTAGGTTCAGTGCTGACTGGGCAAGCACCATCCTGTTCCTACCAAAGTTCATGAGAAGAGAAAGAGAAGAGAAAGAGAAGAGAAAGAGAAGAGAAAGAGAAGAGAAAGAGAAGAGAAAGAGAAGAGAAAGAGAAGAGAAAGAGAAGAGAAAGAGAAGAGAAAGAGAAGAGAAAGCCATGCCCGTGGGGCACCTCCTGCGTTTGTCACACGCCATAGACAGCCCTTCCAGAGCCGGCTAAAGGACGTACGTTGTGGTACGCTCAGCCATTCCGAATCCTGATGGGATGTTCTTTTAGTAAAGCAAGCAAGTGGTGAGAAGTCTGGCCCATGCAGCGAGCCTTTCCTGCTCGACATTTCCACAGGACAAGAGAAAACTCACTGGTGATGACAAACGATTATGTGAAGTTCTCCAGCTACTTGAAGGACGAGAGGAAATGGCCTCAAGTTGCGTCAGGGGAGGTTTAGATTGGATATTAGGAAAAATTTCTTTACTGAAAGAGTGGTCAAGCACTGGAACAGGCTGCCCAGAGAGGTGCTGGAGTCACCATCCCTATTCAAAAGGTATTCAAAAAACATGTAGACGTGACACTTCGGAACATGGTATAGTAGGCATGGTGGTGTTGGGTTGACGGTTGGACTGGGTGATCCTAGAGGTCTTTTCCAACCTTAACGATGCTATGATTCTATTCTATGAAGCTGAACTTGAATTTGAAGTTCCCTTACGACAAGATCTTTCATGGATTTCTGAAAATGATATTTAATTTTTAAATTCTGTTGTGAAAAATACATGAACTGGGCATTTATAAAACTGAATCTTAGTTACCATATAGCTTTCAGATAAAAGAACTGTGATACAGTACAGCCTGATTTCAGTGTTTCCTTCCATCCGCTGGTTCCTGACACACCTTGGGCTCTCCCAGAGAGCAACGACAGCCTCCCTGAGGGAGGGACACCAAGTCCTTCTCGCTTTGCCTGCATGAGTGACTGCTACGGGTATACTGTCTTGGATAAACGGGACAAGATTAGAGTCAGCTTCATCACTTAAAATTTTAGTGCAGTGGAAAACTCAGTAAAACGTGACAAATGGTATCTATACTCTCACTCAGGAACGTACTGAATCACACTGCGCTGCTGGACCTCTGGTAAGATTATAAACCGACTTTGAAAGGGAGAAAAGGCAGCCGAGCACAAAATCTAATAATTGATTTAAAGCTTTGAGGAAGAATATTACTTGACAGTAATCTTTCCATGAAATCATGAAGTGGAGCACTGCCCCAATCTGATGGTCTACCAAGCTTAGTGCTGATTAATTAAATCATTCAGCTAATCCCAGCCATGTCATGAATCCCGGTTCATTTTCCAGAACATAGAGGGAACACCAGCATTTACCAGGTGAGTTAAAGCGTTGCCAATCCATTGGCCGCAGGCAAAAACCTGATTTGCAATTTTGTAAAGAGACCTGGCACCCATATATCGCACGTGAGCCTAGGAGCTTACCTATGCTCTTTCTAGGGACTGTGCTTCATATTTTTGTCTGAATGCTAAAGGGTCCAAAATATTTGTGGGAACAGAGTAAACTGAATCATAACTGGGTTTGAACAGGGATCATAACAACCACGAATCAACATGCCATTTTCTGTAGTCAGAAAATCATGTGGGGCAATACAGCAGCAGCAGTTTTTGAGAAAGGGAAGAAAATAGTCCAAATCTTTCTGAAAGCCTGTTTTGCCATAAACCAAAGTAAGGTCAAGGGACCTGCACAGGAGATCCAGTTCTTAGGAATAAAATGGCAAGATGGACCAAAGTAAGGTCAAGGGACCTGCACAGGAGATCCAGTTCTTAGGAATAAAATGGCAAGATGGACGTCGTCAGATCCCAATGAATGTGATCAACAAGATAACAGCTATGTCCCCACCAACCAGCAAAAAGGAAACACAAGCTTTCTTGGGCGTTGTGGGTTTTTGGAGAATGCATATTCCAAATTACAGTCAGATCGTGAGTCCTCTCTACCAAGTGACCCAGAAGAAGAACGATTTCAAATGGGGCCCTGAGCAACGACAAGCCTTTGAACAAATTAAACGGGAAATAGTTCCTGCAGTAGCCCTTGGGCCTGTCCGGGCAGGGCAAGACGTAAAGAATGTGCTCTACACCGCAGCCAGGGAGAATGGCCCTACCTGGAGCCTCTGGCAGAAAGCACCAGGGGAGACCCGAGGTCGACCCCCAGGGTTCTGGAGTCGGGGATACAGAGGATCCGAGGCCCGCTATACTCCAACAGAAAAAGAGATACTGGCAGCATATGAAGGAGTTCGAGCTGCTTCAGAAGTGGTTGGTACTGAAGCACAGCTCCTCCTGGCACCCCGACTGCCAGCGCTGGGCTGGATGTTCAAAGGCAGGGTCCCCTCTACACATCATGCCACTGATGCTACGTGGAGTAAGTGGGTCGCACTGATCACACAACGGGCCCGAATAGGAAACCCCAGTCGCCCAGGAATCTTGGAAGATCAAGGTTCTGGAAGTTCTGGAAACACCGTCTCTGTCCTGGCCCTGCTTCTGGTCGGCGGCGGGTCCCTCCACACAGGGGACGTCCCCGTTGGAGGGGCTGGGCTGGTGCTCCCCGTGCAGCTGCTCCGGTGGCACGGGAGGAGCTGTGCCTCCCCCCCGATCCCACGGGATGGCCTGATGGGAACCCATTAGTAAAGAGCCATGACACCCTCATAAATCTCCCTAAGAACTAATGCTTTGTGGAGGCGGAGTAATTGATAAATGAATAATTTTTCATTTATACCTAAATTATAAATGCACTTGATCTTTCAGCAGAGCAACGCGCAGATAACCTATAGCACCCCATAAATAACTACGCTTGCCAACTTTTTTTTTTTGTGTCTTTGATTTAAAAATTCTAATTAAAACTCAGAAGCAGCAGCTAAGCTAAATAAATTTGGCAACCATTGTTGCAAACACACAGCTCATTTGTGTTATTTACTCGAGATTACAAGCTAAGAGAAATGGTAACAAATAATTCCTTTCACCTCAGCAGCTAATATATACTAATTATAACCTAACTGCCTCAAATACTGAGCAATCGCAAGTCCCAATTATATCAAGGAAGATGAAAACTATTAGCAACAACGAAAACCATGGTCATAAATAAATTGGTGCATGAATCAAACCTCGGTGGTACTTATAGATAACAAATAAAAAGGATGGAACACACAGCAAAACCAGATTTTTGAAGTGGCACATATCAACGACGACTTTAGGCTCTTCTCGTGAATTAATCATAGGCCATGAACAATGACCTTCAGTTTTGTCTTTGGCCATCGCTCCCCCCGTCAGTAATTAATTGATCTTTCAATATATCATGTAATAAAAAAACATATGCAGTATTTTTCTCCTGAAAATGAACTTCAGCAGATACACTTTGGAATTACCAGATACAGCTGAAGTTATTCAAGCCATATACAAAAATGATATATATACAAGCATCTGACGACTGAAATTTATATTGAAAAATGTGATGACATTATGTCTTGACAAGGACTACGCTAATAGAAAACCACTCTCTGTAGCTCTTCTTCAGTAAGTAAACTTCTGCTAATAACGATAACATAAAGCCTGATTATCACTCACTTTTATCTACCTGCAGCCATAGTGTGGCAAGTCCACAAACGCACGCGCGCAGCCCCTGTTTTGCAGCAGTTAATTGGGAGCTCTGCCTGCGGACCAAAGCGTGCGTTCCAGCCCCCGACGGCCTGAGTGTAAAAGGCAGGTCACCTCACGAGGCTGGCAGTGCTACCTTATTTTTAGTTATAAAATACTACACTTTAAAAGAATGACAAAAGTCTCATTTTTTTTCCCCCTCCATTTTTCGAGACCTCTCCACTAAAGAACAGGCATCAGCCGAGGGAGGCTCTTCAGTGAAACTGCTGTACAGCAGAATATTCAAGAATTACGAGCAGCTAATCAAGACAAGCAGCATTTGAAATGACTGCCGTGCATCGAGATGTCCTCCCAGCAACGGCAGGTCTCACGTGAAAGGTAACGTAAAGCGTCGGGAAATAAAAGCAGCACTGACACGGCACAGTGCAGCTCCCAGTAACAGAGCAAAGGGAGTCAACATCAACCGGTGAAACCAAATCTCTGGAGAGAAATGTGGTGGAACAAACTGTGGAGCCACTACTGCACCGGCAAGCACAGGCTGGCATGCTGGGCTGCTCCTGGGCTGGCCACCAGCACGGACAAATCTGGAGTGAACAAAAAAGACCAAAAAAGCAGACCAAAAAGACGGCATGGTGAGGAGCATGGGATGGGAAAGTCAGGCTGGGAGAACTGCCTCCGCAAACTGGCTGTCTTGGGGAGGAGCAGACAGCAAACACCCTGGATCACTGACAAGCCAAGGGGTGCCTTTCCAACTCTATTTTGAACCTCTTAACCTGTGCTGCTGCAGACCAGCAGTTATTCTTTAGCCACGACTGTCCCCCTCAGGAACCCAGCGTTACGGTGACTGGCAGAGTCGTGTTTAGATGGAAGCGCCCACGGTTCCACCAAACCTTTTAGCACTCATTAGAGATTTACTACTGGGATTCTTTTCTCCCCTCTACGACTTGGTTGGGTAATCATTAGCTGTGGAATGTCTGCTTTTGTGTAACAGCTGAATAATGCATTGGTAATGCATTCCTAATGCACATTTGGAAATAAGTGTAATAAAACATCAAGACAGCGTCTTCCGCGATGTATTTTATACATCAAAGATTCATCTAATAGAAGAAGCCACCTGTTTCTTCATTGCCAATAATGAGAACGCTCTATCCCCCAATCCAGCACTTCAGTGAAAAGAAGGATTTTGCAATAAACATCAATTTTAACACAATACTTTACATGAAATCTCAAAAGGAAAACCCTTCTAATCACGGTTATCAAACCTTCACTGAACGTATTTAGCGACCAAGTTCCATTTGACATTTGACTTTAAATAGAGGCAAATAATCACAGGGCTTTAGTTACTTGCTGCAGCTTCCAGCTTGCGCTTGTGAGGAGGATCCTCGATGATCCGGTTTATGTCGCCGCGGTGCTTCAGGTCCACCGGCTTCTCCCAGACTGACAGCTGCATTGTAGGGTTGAAGAAGAAGACCCGGTCATCTCCAGTCCAGACTACACACCTATTCCAAGTGATAAACTATGCTTAGATAATGTCAAATACACCCACAAACAAGAAATTAACCCACAGCTGGCTTATTGCATCTCCACTTCCAGTGCCTGGGTGAGACTCCTCTCCGACTGACAGCCTGCCCCACGCCCTGCCAGCCCACGCCAGTCACCTCGGGTGGAGAAACTCTCTCCATATCAATAAAATGTCATAGAAATAGTCTAAACACCCCAAAAAAAGCAGCAGGTGAAATATTCCATCACAGGAGGGAAGAAGAACCAGGCGAGGAGGAACGCCGTGGTGCTCACAGCAGGAGAAGCCATAGCAAAGTGCTTTTCATGTCCTAAAGCCATGGCTGAGAGCAGCACGCAGCAGAAGCCTCGGCAGCGGGGCTGGGCGGCCACGGCCTTGGTGCCCACAGGCCAGGGCTGTGCCTGCTGCTGGCAGGCGGCCGCGGGAGCCGCATCTGGCTGTGCTGGTGGGAGGAGGCGTAACCATGGCATCCCCATGGCATCCCCACGGCATCCCCACGGCATCCCCACGGCATCCCTGCCGGCTCCCGCTGCGCTCTGCGCTGGACAGGTACAACCGGCCACCGCAGAAGTCTGCCACGAAGGTTTAGGTTGATTTTTACGGGCTCTGTAAAATGCGACCAAGTCGCTGCTGTGCAACTTGGCTTCGTGACTTGGTCAGTTAAAATATGCATGAGAGCAGTTCAACTTTTTGTCCTGACATTCACTTTAAATCAGCTAAAATAATATGAAAATAAGTATCGCACCATCCCTAATAGACATTCAAAAACCTCAAGTTGTACTTCACTAAATCCATATGTAAATAAACAAACACAATAGCAATCTCAAGCCCGCACTTTCTGAATCGTAATGAAATCTAATAAACATCACACACACACTCTGACTTCCTCGCGCGCACACACGCACACTTACAATGGGGAAATGTTGGCTCTCTGAAGCAGAAATACCTGGAAGGAACAAATCTTATCATCAGAAGCTCTGCTGCTTAACTTATTAAAAGCGGGGAACAAAAACGGTTTTAAAAAAGGTCTGGTCTGGGTAAAAGACTGCAAATATGAAAAAAGCTCCATCGCTGCGGAGTACTGTAATAAGACAATCCAACACGCTCTGGGTACCACTGGTAAGGCATCCCCATTGATCTTGCCCAAACACGTAATGAAAAACAGATAACCTCTGTAAGAAACCGTGGAGGGAGCTGCAGGGTGCCGGGAGCAGTTCGGTGTAAGTGCGTTACCCAGCCCGAACATCACGGTCATTGTGTTCAGCAGAGTTAATTGTCCTCCTGATGAACAGGAGCACAAATTGGTTGTACAAACCCAGCCGTTGCTTTCAGTCACGCTTACGCGCCATGGAAGTTTTGGCATCCTGAATTCAGTGACACGGACATGACAAATATTTTCATAATTTTCTGTTAGTTTTAATGCATAAATGTTCTGGATCACAAAACAGCCTCGCAAGACAGATGCTCTAACCCTCTGTCGGGCAATGACAGGTATAGTCATGACTTCTTACTTTGTCCCTTGGAGCTCGGGGAACCTCTGTTCTCCCAGAACCACTGACCCACCAGCCCCGAGCCTCTTCTGCAGAACACCAGGAGGGACTTCACTTCCAAATCAAGCCTCCCACAAATACCACAGTTGTCCCAGAAGGAAGGACAAAAATTCCTGGCATTTAGGTGAAGAGGACAGACTTAGCTGATTAATATAAACGGGTTATTGTTATCCTTCTATTAAATATTCGAATTACGGTCAGGACACAGGCCTAATCCTGCCCAGGAGTAAATGCCTGCTTTGAAATGCCCCTTGCTGCAATTTCTTTCATTGGCAAGTGAGCACGCTGCAGAATTTGAACCGTTTGGGGAATCAGTTGCAAATGATGGTAAACCTGAAACCTGTACCTTGTCTGGGATCTGCAACGCTACCACATGCACACGGGACTGTCGAAGCCATTATTTGAGAGAGATTATAACCAGTGGGTTTGGAAACGTGTGTTTTGTCTCTGCCGGAACGCTGCTGTGCTCACGGCTCCTCCGGCCATGCACACAGATGTTGATGGTGCTCATTAATCACTGAGTATCGCCAGGTCTTGCGTGGCATCACCCCAGGTTAGAAACTCTGGGGTCCCTCGTGACACCTCTTCACTTTTCCATGACTAATATAATTTGACATTTAATGTAAAATTAATGTCCCTTTCCCCATGTAACATGTCACCTGTTCCCCTCTGGTATAATAACGGTTTCAATTATCCCCAGGGGACGCATGGTATTTTGTTTGAGTCACAGAGCATGAACTGGAAATGCAGATATTGTTATGTTCATGTTCCCCTTTAGAAAATCGTAATTTAAGTATGAGTAAGGGCACAAGATGATGATATTAGTATTTGATTTCATTTCCTAAGGTAGGTAAGGCTCGGTATACATTCCTGAAAATTTTCCTGCCCTTAAAAATTACGGTCTAGCTACTTCTAACAGGCGCTTGGTGATGTCACATCCACCACGGGTCCTGCAGAAGCGGGGAGCCAACCTATGGGTGGGGAGTGGTCGAAGTAAACTCAGGATTTGTTGAATTTGTGTCGCATATCTAGTTTCAGCTATCAGAAAAATGTGTAAATTGTGACTGAAGCACCCTACAGGCATGCTCCATGTTCCACCACGAGCCGTGGGCAGACAAGACGTTGTCACCTCAGAACAGGGGACAAGCGTCAGCGTGAGGACTATGCCCCATCCCTCTGGTCCCAAGGACCAGATTTGGATGCCTTTTCTCACACCCGGTGTACTCACTGGGTCACTAACCAGTCCTCCAGAAAACCAGAAATGTAAGGTTTCTCCTTAGAGATTAAAATGTCACAAGTTTGGACCTGAGAGCAGTGCACTTCGGTGGAGGCACGGCTGCCCGTTCACCGCTCAGCAGACGCTGCTGCAGAAGAGGGCGTGCTGTGAGAAATGATGGACGTAAGTCACGTATTTATGATGTTAAGTGGGACATCGGACTGCGCTTACTGGCTTGCAAAACGGCACAATGTAATAGTGACAAATAACGGCCGATATCTGCGCGGAGTGCCTTAGCCAAAGGTCCCACAGATGTCAGCCACTGAGTATAGCCTGATTATTTCATCCAGCACAAGAATGCATATGGGTAAAGGAGGCAAAAAACCCCTTCTAGTCAACCGTTCAGGACAGAAAGTGAAGAAAGTTTTTATCTATTTAAAAATGACACGAGAGCTTTAGTTACCCAACATGTAATTACCTGAATGGGAACGTGGTCAGGAAACCTGGGTCATGAGACACAACCTATTTTCACTGATACAACCTGAAATCAACACTAATCTTGCAAGACAGTAAGAGCCATCCACCGCCAATGAAATAACTGGGAGGGAAAGAGGATATGACCCTAAAAAGCAAGAACATTTCTCGCAGATCTTGTATTTCCCCTTTGATCCATCCAAGCACCACCCAAGCTGGATCCTCGACACGTGTAGGACGCGGCGACGCAGAGCCCAAGGAGCACGGCTGAACGCAGCCCTGCTCACAGCAATGCTCGCCCATGAAACCAGACAGAGAAACCATCGGTTGCCTTCTGCCAGACCTGGTCCCTGGCCGAGCTGGAGCTCTGCAGCACGCTGCCCTTGCCTCGCGCAGCCCAGGGAGCTGGCTCACACCGTGCCTGTGGCTGCGTCCCCACATTTTCCTTAAGTACATGATTAATGAGGAAAAGCTCCAGCGGAAGCTGGAACAGGAACCCAGCATCGGTATTTAACACCCAGGGTAGCGCATTTTCCCCAGGTACCAGACCACTAATGTGTGTTTGGCGAGGGAAACGGCACTGACGAATGGCTTCTAGCAGGTCTGATTGCATTTGCTTACCATGGTGATCCTGGCACTGGAGTGGATGCCACGGGCTTGTTGCCGTTCGACGTGCTGTCATCCTCACTTACTAGGTTAAAAGAATGATCCTTGAAAGACAGACAGAGATTAGTCAGCAAATAAAGCCGAAGCAGAGGACTGTTATTGTTATACAAAGCCCTCCCGTTAACTTGAAGTGGGCCACCCTTATAGCCATTATTCCACGAGCAGCTCCATGAACGACCAGCTACCTTGAGAATAGCCCAGATAAACGGGAAATAATGAAAATGTCGCCCCACTTACGGCAATACAAATGAAAAACCAGCAGATACGCCTTTGTCTGGGCCAACAGCTCACTGGGGACAGCAGGCATAACGCTGTGCGTATTGCAGTAACAAGGAAAGCCGCCTCGTCAGAAACGAAGGCCGGGGAGTGACGCCCGTGCTAACGAGGGGCAGGGGCAGGCAGGAGGGTGCTCCCGCTGCCGCCGGCCCCCGGGGCTGTGCACGAAGCAGGGGAGCGGTGGGGAAACGGCCAGGGAAGGGCTGCGGGTGGCACACGTGGACGAAAGCACTTGAACCGGCTCTAGCGTGTGACCGAAGGGAACCACTGGCATGGGCGCGGCGGGAGCAGCCGAGCCAGCCTGGGAGCACAGGCTGCTCCGCAGAGCTCAGCACCCTCGCCGCCATCACGGCTGCTCCCTGCTGAGCAGTTTTCCTGGGACCTCCCAAAGACATAACACTGGCAAGGGCAACTCTCCCTGCCCTGGCTTCAGCCAGCAGCAACCCCCCGAGACGGAGGGGACCCGGCCGCACTCCTGTCCCCATCGAACCCCGCTGCCACAGGGCTGGGCTGCCCTGCGTACAGCTCCGGATGGAGCAACGGACCACACGGCAGGGTTGTATGGTACTGCTGACAAGTACAGGCAGCGTTTTACCAGCTGAAGAACAGTTATTTATTGTAGCAGCTTACGGAAATGAACTGCGGGGGGGAGGTGTGGGAGGAAGGCAGCGATCTAGCTCAGCGCAGTATCAAAACACAAGCAGCACACACTTAATTAAAAAGTAATAAAGCATATGTCCAGAGGTCTTCACCTTGAAAGTATTTTACAACTTAAAGCACTAAGGAATGCGCCCGAGTACCAACACAGCTGCAGATGTGGGCAACACCCGCAGCGCCTGGTAGGCAGGGAAGGGTTGCTTCCACAGAGCGGTGTGATAGGAATGTGCCAAATGAAAATAAACTGAACGGTAGCTGAGTCCACAGGCCCTCCTCCTGCAGGACAGAGCTCCTGCTGCAAAAAGCATGCGCGCGTGGAGCAGAAATGCGGGGGAACAGACCAAGCCTGCTCCAAGGCGGCTTCGAGCATCTTCCGCACTGCTGCTTTCTGAGCCTGAGATGCTCTCCCACACCCCCACACGCAGATCAAGGTTTCCCTCTTTTAACTTTAGCCATTTGCATGAAGTCTGCATGAGCTGTGCAGAAAGCAAATATTTCCATTTATTTCATAGAAGCTGGGAGCATGATTCAGGTCCCTTTCCTCCATACAATAACCTAGGATTTTTATAAAAAGCTAATGAAGTTACACACATGTAGTATTACCCATCTCTAAGCTGCACATACTATTTGCTATCCGTTTACATTCACCTGTCGGTCTTATTTAAGGACCTTGCAGTTACCTGTAAAGGCAGGCTACAGAAGTGCACAGCACAGTTAAATTAGTAAGACCAGAAAGGTGGAGGCCATGAACAAATTCTTCCTTGCACCTGGGGGTCGATGTTGCGATAAGCAGCACGACATCCAGCGCGGGGATCCTGCTCTGAGCAGGGGCTGACCCAGCTCCACGGGTCCCAGCCACCGCAGCGAGCCGGAGAAAGTCACAGACACTCTGCTTCAGCAAGTCTGCAGATGACACTAAGCTGGGTGGAGTGTTGATCTGCTTGAGGGTAGGAAGGCTCTGCAGAGGGACCTGAACGGCCTGGACCAATGGGCTGTGACCAATTGTATGAGGTTCAACAAGGCCAAGTGCCAGGTCCTGCACTTGGGTCACAACAACCCCATGCAACGCTACAGGCTTGGGGATGAGTGGCTGGAAAGCTGCTTGGCAGAGAGGGACCTGGGGGTGTTGGTCGACAGCCAACTGAACATGAGCCAGCAGCGTGCCCAGGTGGCCAAGAAGGCCAACAGCATCCTGGCTTGTGTCAGGAATAGTGTGGCCAGCAGGACCAGGGCAGTCATCCTTCCCCTGTACTGGGCACTGGTGAGGCCGCACCTCGAGTGCTGTGTTCAGTTTTGGGCCCCTCACTCCAAGAAGGACATGGAGGTGCTGGAGCATGTCCAGAGAAGGGCAACGAAGCTGGGGAAGGGTCTGGAGCACAAGTGCTGTGAGGAGCGGCTGAGGGAGCTGGGGTTGTTCAGCCTGGAGAAGAGGAGGCTGAGGGGAGACCTCATCGCCCTCTACAACTGCCTGAGAGGAGGGTGCAGCGAGGTGGGGGTTGGTCTCTTCTCCCAAGGAACAAGCGATGGGACGAGAGGCAATGGCCTCAAGTTGCACCAGGGGAGGTTTAGATTGGATATTAGGAAAAACTTCTTCACAGAGAGGGTTGTCAAGCACTGGAACAGGCTGCCCAGGGAGGTGGTGGAGTCCCCATCCCTGGAGGTATTTAAAAGCCGGGCAGACGAGGTGCTGAGGGACATGGTTTAGTGGTGGACAGGGACGGTTGGACTCAATGATCTTAAAGGTCTTTTCCAACCAAATGATTCTATGATTCAACTTTTCAGTACAGGAATTTTGTCTCGGGCTGTGTCACACCTCCACGTTTGCAGTCACACACTCACCCCCCCACATCGACTCGCTTCTCCTCCAGCATGGGGAGAAACCCAGCCCCGAGCATCCCCCCTCTGGTGCTCAGACACTGCCGTGACAGAGCTCCCATAAAGCACCAGGACAAATTAAACAGATAGCTCAGTAAAACCAACTGCAGGAAACAACCCCGTACCACCAGCACAGCTCCAGCCACAGGACACTCCTTTATACTGACTCTGATTTGTGCAGTTCAATAGTTCAAAGAGGTTTTTAAAAGAAGAAACTCCAACGCAGACCTTATCGCCATTGCTCTCCACAGGCGTACTCTTCCTCTCCGTGTGTAAAATCAAGGTCGGTGGGCAGGAGGATCTACTCGATTCCTTGCCATTATCTGTGAGGGGAAAGGACTGATTTTTAATGTGCAATAAGTACATTCCCAACAAGCCAAAACTGGCAAAGAACAAACCAACAAACCCTGTGGCTCTGAGCCTCCTCTCCTCACCTCCTCCTCCTCACTCAGTCCCTTACTGACACGTGCGTGCCAAGGACCGTATCACCCTTCTAACTGTCATGCTGTGTTTTGATGGGACACATTCATATACTTTAGAGTGAGGCTTTTATTGCACTGAGCTTTTTGTCCTGCCTTCCCTGAACCCAAAACTTTTTTCCATGGGCACATGCCCTACTCCCCGGCGGCACGGCCACCCCAGAGCAGCAGCCCCCCACCGCGGGGCTCGGGGCCGGCCAGCTCCTCTCCTCCCAGCCAGGAGATACTGGTGTGCTCTGGGTTACCCTCTGCAGCAACCACCGATGAGCCTTTAATTGCATTTCCACTGGAAGCAGCTGTAAGAACACGTTCCTCTCCTTTACAAACAGCTGTCTCCATCTTGAAACGCTAAGCACAAAAAAGTGCTTCTACTGGCTGCAAAATGTGTGCGTCTCTAACAGAGAGGCCGTAATAGGCAGTAAGGAAAGGCAAAAAGGCAGCAGGTATGCGACACAGACCTCACAATCACAAAAAAATAGTTTTCACAGTAAGAAATACTAAAAAAGNCTTTTTTTTTTTTTTTTTTTTTGTCTTCTTGTCCTTCCATTACTCTTAAGACACCTATCTGGGGGTTTGAGCAAAGATGCTCTCAAGTCACCCGGCCCATCCCACCCACGGCAGGGAGGACAAGGTGTATATATTCTTTGTAAGTTAAGCAGTCCCAGGGAAAGCGTACGCAGCCCCCTCCGACTCGCTGTTCCCAACTCCAACCACCGCCTTTGCTCGGGTGGAACAGAGCCGGGAGAGCAGCGGCTGCGGCAGGGAGCACGTACGGCTGGTGCCATGCAGCCGCCCCAGCTACGTGACCTGGCGCGCTCCTCCTAGAACGACAGGCTGCAAACCCTGATTTGCCACAGCACTCGGATTCCTACCTTAACGCCTGCAAAATTTTAGGCAGAGTTAAACAACAAAAAAATGATGATGTTTCAACTCAATTATGATAAGAAGTGCACGAGCAACATATAATCATAATCAAGCGTTGCCGTGCGTACGTGCCTAAAGAGTTCCAGCACAGCAGTTAAATCGCCAAAGGAGGCTCAAACCGCTTGGGAATGGGGACCCCAATGATCCCCCCCCTGCCAGCACGCCTGCGTCCACGGCTCTGCACCCACAGCCCCCTGCCCCGGCTTTGCAGGCAGACACCCACCCTACGCCCAGCCACCACGCACGGCCGCCACGGGCTCCTTGGAGAGCTCAGTGCGACAACACACTGCAAATACAGCGCAATACTACCAGGATTAAGAGTGCTATAGCAAGGACAAGCCACGACAAACCTCACCCCTCATCCTCCTCAAGAGTTACGGAGCACCTTCTGTCCGCCCAACGGACTAGAACTGTGCTATAGCAGCTTCAGGAAACTATTTGCAAGCACGGCTTTTCCAGGACTGCATATTATATAGCAGATTCACACGTCAAAACACCATTCAATTAATTTTAAAATTACTCAGACTACAGAATAGGCATACGTGTCACAGGAACTACACCGAGGACAAGGCCAGAGTCTCAGCCATTTGACTCTGCTTCACCGTGGAATATATCACAATAATAATATATCGCCACACAGGAGCGCTCGGAAAGGCAGGAGGCGGCTGCTGGCGCTGGCAAACGGGGGCACCAGCCACGACAAAGCCCCGTGCGAGGAAAGCAAACACAGCGAAAGCACAGCCGAGGACCAGGGATGCTTCTCGCAGTCACCGCTCCCTGCTATCTGGAGGCACAATTAGAGCACCTCGCTTAAATTTAACTCTGCTAGTATATTCCCCAGCTCTAAAACATGGCAGAAGACAGTCAACATGCAGTTTCTTAACTGTTCCATAGAGGTATTTCGTTATCTTGCCCTGTGTTTTCCCACCACCCCGACCCTCCCACTGCTGCTCCTCTGGGATATCCTTGCTGGCTCGTTCCCCGCTCCCACAGCATGCTATGAGCCTTGGGCGCTGCCCTGCATGGCATGGCAGGCGCGACGTGTCCTGTACAGCCTCCTTCCTTTCCGGCAAGGTTTTTAAACCAAAATACTAGCGTGCCTTCTGGAAACGTGTTTGTAGGGGATGAAAGGAACCTCGAGACATCCCCCTCTGCAGCAAATGTTCTTTTGCCAGTCACTGATTTTGCAGCAATCTAAAGGCCACCGGAACAGCCCAGGTTTGGGACAGCTTCTGCAGGTGCACAGCTGGCGCTGGCCACGTTCTGCAGAGACACGCAGCTGGCTCTGGCCACGTTCTGCAGGCGCACAGCTGGTGCTGGGCTCAGGACACCATGGCCGACCATGCACCAGGAGCCTTTGAGGGCAACGCTGCTGAGCGGCGCAGTACGTCTCGGCATTCCCAGCTCTCGACATTTCTGCTCTTGCCATGAAATAGTCCCGAAGCATCAACTCTGGAAGGCCGGTCAGCTGCTGATGGAACAGCCACAAACAGCGCTGTTCCGATTCTGTCACTCGAACACGGAGCAGCTGGACATGGAGCAACACGCTTGGGAAATGATGCTTAACGGACCTGGGATTTATTTTTCCTTTTAATAGGGGAATCGCATCAACCTCTCTTCCAGCTCTGCTTCTTTCTCTTTTTAACTATTTCTCTAATCCTAGAAAAAAAGATCTTTATTATTATTAGAATTGTAGTTCTTTTATAGTCTTCATTATCACGTTGGTTTAAGAAGTAGCCAAGATCTTTCATTGATGTATATGCATATGCACACATGCATGAGGAACAAGAAAACACATTTACCTAGCTGATGTCAACGTTTAATTAGTCATTACCAGCATTAATACAAATACATAAATGTCAACTGGCCGATTTAAGCAAACCGTTGCATGAGTGAAATTCAGCAGAGGAGTTTCCCACAGCTGATGCTGAAGAAATGAAATAGGCGAGAGAGCCTAACCCATGCTCGCGCAGCTCCGGGAGCCCCGGGTTGATGCGACAGAAGGCACGCCATGCGGCGGAACTGCTTTTGTCACGGCTGCCCTTACCCTGCTCTTTGGCAACTGAAGACTGGCTTGAAGTACCGAGCACGGAGGTGCTGCTGCGGACCCAGCCGGGAGGCCCTCGTGCACGGGCAGCCCTTCTCGCTCCTTTTGAACCTCACACGTCTTTGGCGCAGAGACACTCCGCGCTGCCAACGCCCAAGGCAACCTCTCTTTTTTTCCTCCTTTGAAAAGCTCCCTCGCAGCATCCGAACAGGAAAGCTGAAGCCCCAGGGAGGGACTTGGGTGCTTTGTTTTTTGCTTGAAATACAGCACCACCGGCGCAGCACACGTAGGTGAACTTCTGCAGCACGCAGTCCGTTGGGCAGTCACACGTGAAATATACTTCCACAAAATTCTGGACAGCCAGCACATATAAAATAAGATGGAAATAAAAATAAAATAAAATAAAATAACAAAAGAAAGTCCTGAAAGTCACTGTGCACATCAGGAGTCATTCATTTTTATATCCATAGTTGAACATTGCGACCGTTTTCCCTAAGTATAAACGTCCAGAGGAAAATAATTGAAGCTTGCGTTTCCCCCCGGCGTGCAGGAGTCCCCAGCTGACCTGGGGCAGGGAGCGCGGCCCGGCCTCGGGCTCGCGGTGCCGAGGGGGGACGGTGAGCTCCCGAAAAGCAAGGTGGTGGAGCGGCAACGGCGGAGACGGGAGGAGGGCTGCGGGGAGCCCGTGCCGCTGACCCGCTCTGCTCTCCAAGGAGGACATCAAGCGGACCAGTGTTAGGACTTCTTAGACCATTAAAGATTTCTTCTCCTCTGCTGCGGAAGACCAGGAGCAAGACGCGTGTTTACCCTCCACTGGCAACTGGCACACGTCTTTGCTCAGGTTTACTCTTTTCTCATTAATTAACCTCCCCCCCCATCCCTTAACTTAAGTGCATAAAGTACACTGCAGCCTGACAATTAAGCTACCGCGACATATTTCCAACGTAATCACGCACCTTTTTTTTTGCCCCTAAACTTAGCAGCGTAATTACTAACGATGTGTTCCTGCACTTGCTGTAACACTGCCGAAGGATGGAGACGGAAGGATAAAGATATCTGATTAAAGAGACTTCTCTGAGGCTCCACGGCAGGTAGAGAGACATGAATAATTCACAGTATGAAAACTAAAGGTGAAGCAGCAAAACTATCTTGGGTATATCACAGAGGATGTAGGTGTATGATCATAAACATCTTATTAAAAGCAGAATTAGAGAGGGAGAGGAAGAGGGAAGATTGATTCATGCCACAAGAAGCTATGGACAAGAGATAATAAAAATTTGTTTTTCAAAGGTATTTAGAGGCCAAACCTCCATTAATCTCAAAAGAAGTTTAAAATTTTGATGCTAAGTGTTTCCGAGAATTGGATTTACTTCAAGCGCTCGCATCTAAGCACTCAGTTTTTTTTATTATCCCACCAGTATCTCTGCAGGCCAGTTCTGTCTCTCCCCACAACCTTATTGCTTTTGCGTTTTGATATTAGCCTAAAAACCGTATCTGACCGATTCACAATTCCTCCTCTGTTGGTTCTTGCTCGAGCCAAGCGTGGGATTTCAGTGCCGGCTACGTCAGCCAGGTCCATGCCCTGCTCCCGCAGGCGGGGACCCCACCTTCAGCCCATCACCACTGCTCCAGGGAAACGGATCCTGCTCCTGCCCCTGCTCCTGCCTGCACACTGTGTTTCAGCCTTTAATTACTGTCTATTTTCTGCTTTGACCGGTTTCGGCGTGCCCTGCCAAACGCTCTGTCTCCCCTCTTAGAACAAGTCTCCTTGAGCAGCGCTTTTTTCCTTCTGCAGCAACCTCTTCCCAATCACCCCTTTATTTTTCTGGAGATTTGTAATGGTTTTCTGGGTTTGGCTGGGGTAGAGTTAATTTTCTTCACAGTAGCTGGTACGGGGCTGTGTTTGGATTTGTGCTGGAAACAGTGTTGATGACACAGGGATGTTTTCGTTCCTGCTGAGCAGTGCTTGCACACAGTCAAGGCCTTTTCTGCTCCCCACCCCACCGTGAGCAGGCTGGGGGGCACAAGGGGTTGGGAGGGGACACAGCCAGGACAGCTGACCCCCACTGACCCAAGGGATGTCCCACATCCTATGGCATCGTGCTCAGCGTATAGAGCTGGGGGAAGAAGGAGGACAGGGGGGGATGTTGGGAGCGATGGCGTTTGCCTTCCCAAGTCACCGTTACGTGCGGTGGAGCCCTGCTGTCCTGGGGATGGCTGAGCACTGCCTGCCATGGGAAGCGGCGAATGAATTCCTTGCTTTGCTTTGCTTGCGTGTGGCTTTTGCTTTCCCTGTTAAACTGTCTTTATCTCAACCCACGCGTTTTCTCACTTTTACCCTCCCAATTCTCTCCCCTATCCCACCGGGGGGGTGAGCGAGCGGCTGGGTGGGGCTTGGTTGCCAGCTGGGGTTAAACCACGACAGAAATATATTTGCTATGAAATCTATTAGAAAACACGATTTTGGTTTTCAACAAGCAACAAGCTGCAGATCATCATGACCCTTGCACAAATCTTCATCTTTCTGTCCCTGAATTCTTTGAACAGTTTTAATGTTTCCTGCGTCTCACTTGCTTCTGACGAGAAAGCAAGTCAATACAATTCTTGGTGACTTTAAGGAGGAGTACGCAGGTCTTCAAGAACAATAACTGCATAGACGATAAAAGAAGTAGGTGTTTACTAAAAGCAAACAAAACCAGACAAGAAACTTGTCTGGTTTGAAAATTGAAGTGTGTCAGAAGAGAAGCGTATGAACTTTCCTTCAGTTTTAAGGTGCCTGTGTCATAAAATTTTCAGCAATTTCCAGACAGAGCTGGAATACTCAGCAACACAAATTCAATCAGAGGACATTATTCAAGACAGGCAGAGCAGCAGGCAGACCTGCTTCAAAGGGAGCCTCTAGCTCCACTTATGGATTTGCCTAGCACAGCCAACCACAAAGTATTTTATGAAACTTTTATCTCAGCCATGGGTAGAGCCGGTGAGCCTGAGATACCCACGAAGGAAACAGCTCAGCTGGACAAATCAGAGCTTCTGTACCAAAAATCTGTACATGAGCAAACACGGTACAAGTACGTTCATTTCTAGTACGCAACCCTTCACCACCTCCGCAACTGTGTTAACCCCTAGGTGTGAAGGGTCAGCTAAATCACGCCTGAACCGATACCTAGCAATTCCTGACTAACACCAGGTTTTTTCCATGAAACACGGCTGGGAAGGTGCGTTCAGGACCCCGTGGTGCCGCGCAGCCGGCGAGGGCCGGCTCACACCCCCTCTCCGTGGCTGTGCGCGCCCAGGTCAGGCAGAGGAACAACCTGTCCAGCCCCATCGCAGCATCTCACCCCCGTTAACAGAGCGCCTGACTTCACAGCAACAGTACTGTCAGAGGAATCTCACATTAACGGAAAGATGTTCACAATTTCCTATCAAAACCTGATCGCTTTTTGATCGTGATTTGCAACGCCTATACGTGAATCTAAATAAAGCCACAAGACTTCCTCCAGCCTTTGGGAACAGCAGTGCCCCTCCTCTCACGACAACACACAGACATTTACATGACAGTGAATAAACCAGCTTTATCACACCGTACAGCATAAAGCATCCTCGGAGGTTCCAGCCAACGAGCCTTCATGGAGCAACTATCCAAAAGATAACCACATTATCACCGTAATGCTTCTGAATACCACTGGCATGGGAAATGAAAAGCCCAAGGACGTTTCAGAAACTTGCCTTTTGTATCATCAAATGCAAAGCTGCTGCCAATTGCCCGACCGAGTGCACAGGATCTGAAACACTCTGAATACACTTGTAATTAGCTAAAGCAAATGCCATAAAATTTGAGCCGATTTTACAAGGGGCCCCCATTTCTGTGCAGTATGGAAAGGATGGCTTGGTTGGGAGCATGCAAATATACAACATATACTTGATACAATCAGCGTATAGAAACATAAACAGACCTGTTAGTGTCTGATCCACCAAATTGGTTGCCATGAACGTCACCGCCGGTGCAGACACAGCAGTTACCCGGGTGACTTGCGTCGGCATCAAAGGACCCACATGAGCATCCATTCTGGAGGCAGAACCTGCATTCAAACCATAAGGAAACCTTTTTTTCCCCCAGTAAACAAAAATGCCTTTAAAAACCTCACTTTTTCACTTTTTTTCCAGCTTTATTTCATAGAACGCTCTTTTAACCTCCCACGAGACACTTCTCTCTATACCCATTTGCGTGGTTAAAGCAACAGGTTTTGTGTTCAGCTGAATTACCGGTCTAGCCTGGCCGTGACGTCCACTGATTCTCAGCAAACAAGCATCGGTGGAAATTTTAAATTAATAAAAACGCGTCCCTCAAAATAAGAATTTGCAGGGATATATTAATGCTTTCAGACCAGATTACAGCAAGATCAGTTTTCTTATGTAAGACACAAATAAATAAATAAATAAACAGCACACCTCCAGTTTCTACCGTTACTCATCACAAACCCTGTGTGTCCCACTCCATCCATGGGAAATTATTTTGCCGATCATTTAAAATGGCAGCTTTATCCAAGGGAATCACAGTCTGCTCAGACAATTCACAAAATGGAAAAAAATCACTAAATTGCTCATATACATTATTCATGATAAAGTAGCAATCCAGGTCTGCTGTTAAAACTATGCTAATTAAACCAGGCTACTTGATCCTTGAGAATTCGTGGCTGTTGCCGAATTTGAGGCCAGACCTTGAACATTAGTTTTCCATTAACTGTGCGCGAAACCTTTTTTCCAGAAACTGAAAGACCCGTAGCACATCACCTCATTTCAGAGGTAAATCCAGGTGTCCCCTCAGCAGCCTCCGCATCCTCTCTACAAGCCACCGTTCCAAAACTGAGCCGGCAGCAGGGACGTGTCCCCAGTTTAAGGCAGACTCTGGGAACAACATCTTATTTCCCAAGCACCAGCCAAGCTGCAGAATTCACTGCCCTTTCATTTCACTGACTACTCGTGTGCTGTCAAGCACTGCTCATCCCAACTTCTCTGCATTTTGCAGTAATATGGATCATTTCTGGAACCTTCACGCTGTTAGAAAAACGCACTCGCACGCTATAAACCTCCTCATTGATTTTTGTTTCTCGGATTCCAGGTGCCAAAGCAGATTAGTAAACGTAACTCTCACCAACACAGGGACACCGGTCATCTTTTTCGAATGGAACTATAACAACATGATCATTAAAAAGGTCACTTTTTCTTCCTCAGAACCAGTCTTGGGTATCTCCTGGGCTGGCGATAACACGAGCGGGTGTTTCCCCATGGCTTTGCAACGCGGGTCAGCACGGCCATCCCAGACGGGGCACAGGTACCTTCCCCTGCTGCAGCCAGCGCTGCACGACGCACCCCGGCCACCGGCACTTGCAAAGGCACGACGCGTTCAAAAGGCGGATATTTTAGCAACAATAATAATGATGATGCTAATTATGCTAATGAAGTGTGCATTTTGCTGTTAGGCAGACATCTAATCTCTTGAATATAATCTGAAGTACCTGTATGAGTAAAATTGCATCATGAAATTCATGGTGATTTTTCCTCTTCTCCCCTCCGCCCCCTTGTCTCCCACCCCAATGATGAGGAGGCAGCAGGGGAAGCCAGAAACTCTCCAAGAAAAGAGAAATCTGAGTATTTTGTAGTAGATCGTTCAAACGAAGAAGAAAGTAGAAACCGGGACTGCAGAAAGCCTAAAGAAAACCCCGTTCAGAGACTGCCCAGCAGCATGGCCATGGACCTGCCGCCTATTTCTGACTTCACCCTGCATCCCTAAGCGCGGAGCTTTCTGTAATGCAAAAAGGTCTCTCTTGAAAACTGAAGGTCATTGCTATTTTAAAGCCTTTCCCCTTGGTCCAAGCAATGTTAAACATCTGCTTTTGCCCAGCGGGAAGCACGAAGTCCACAATTACTACTGAAACAGGGAAAGCCCACGTCTTCTACCCAGACCTGCTGACATTCTCTACGGAAATATCATTCCAGCGACTGCGGGGCTATTTTCTTTCCTCGCCAGCATGTTTCCAAAGCTGCCACTTTAATGCACTTTCTCATATCATCAATGACGTGTCCCTGAGGGCAGACGGGAATTCAGGCTATCACCGGGCTTTGTGGGATTCACCCTCCTACCAGGTGAAAAAGAATTTAAACCATAGTACATAATTCTAATCAAATTCCATCTTTTTAATAATCTTTTACAACAACAGAAACGGATAAATCTTATGAAAGAAATATCATTTTATAAAATTAGAAAGTCTTACTCCTAGAAAGGGTTAACGTGGCTAAAGAACCACTCGGGGAAAAGTAAAGCTTTGCCAAAAAATAAACTTAGGGAAAAGCAGGAGGTTCATGAAGCTTTAGAAGCTGGGGCCAGAACGCCACGTTTATTGCATGTTCCATAATGCATTCGCATGATTCCAGCATGCTATTAGCCAGGGTATCTTACAGACGTTACTTGGTAAAGGATGATTTATTAATTTTAAATGCAAATGAAACACCTCAGAAAACCACGACCCCCATCGAGCAAGGAAAAACTAAGCGGGTTTCCAAATGTGCTGAATGGAACAACCGGGAGGACAATTGCGATTTTTCCGTATGAACAAGTGGAAGAGGACGATCAGTGCCGCTCAGCTGGGGGGATCCCCCCACTAACCTCCTCTTCACCTCCTCCCCTCCGAGGACCTGCAAACCCTCGCGCCTCAGAGCAAGGCATGAACACAGTATCACCTCTCCTCAGGAGCGTTTTGCAGAGCAACCCCGGGACTTTGGGCTTCGCGGACGCAGGATCAGGCCTCGAGACAACTGAAAAGTCACCTTAGGTGAGCGTTTTGCAAAGACACACCATTTGCACCATACACCCAGGAACATTTCCATGTGCACATATACCCCTAGGCACAGCAAGAACCACCGGCCTCGCCGCTATCGCACATCACTATGTTTTTATGTCACATCCCTATGTTTTTATTTCAGTGCCCTCCTCCTAAGAGGCTTGAAAATCATAAGAAGGTAAGAAGCACATTTAATATTTTTACGGGCTTCCTCCCACACTTCAGCCTTCACCTGCGCCTGCAGTACAGCCCTCCTAGGACAAGGATTAATTACCAAGCCTTCGTCGTGCCAGCCTGCTAGTGGAGGGGAAGAAAGGAGGGAACGAGAGGACAGTGCCCACACTATTTTAACCTCCCAGGCCCAGCGGAGGTTCGTAAAGGATAGACAAAGGACAAGACTACATGTCTCAAGGCACATGTAAAAATATACAAAGCATGGATTTTTCCTAAGCAGTAACTCAGGTGTACATGTACACGCGCTGTGCCCCGTCCGAACTGGTGAGAGCCCTCCACGGACTTGCGGCGGTCTAGAGCAAAGCAAAATGGGTACCAGGGATGCTCCTAGATGACCTTAGAGGTCTTTCCCAACCTTAACGATTCTATGGTTCTAGATCGTTAACATCAATGGGGGCAGAGGGGAGTCAGCAACAAGACCTCTGTGATCCACTAACTGCCCCGACAAAGCTGCTCCGTGCCGTTCTCCTGGCGGTCTCCTCCCCAGGACAGCAGCACGGGCTACCTGGGAGGGCACAGGGAAGATTACTTGCAAGCAGCTGCAGGAAAAGCACCAGAAAAGGAAACATCTTATTATTTCTCTCTCTTTTTTTTTTTTTTTTTTGCCATTAAGTCAGTATAAGAGAAATTCCTGCAAGACGCGATCAGTAGCATGATAGAAAATTACCCTGCAAGGTACTGTGATAAATTTAATCCATATTTGCTTTGAAGAAAGAATGATAAAGCAAGCATTTACGGCAGAGGAACAGGTCAGCATGATGTTTGTTCTGCTACCGACAGCACAATAACGCAACTGGAGGCACTCGTAACTTGGCCATCTCTAACAAGACAGTGAGCCATTTTCCAGCTCAAGAAGATGTTTGGACCGGAGGCAACAACAGTTTCTTTTTTCTGCTTCTGTCAAAGCCCCTGGCAAAACTATTAACTTCGGTGAACTCTCTGGATATAAAGAAACGCCAAGGAACCATCAATTCCAACACTGAAGTCTCAGGTGCCTCTAATTATACGGAGCCCTCCATGCCGCAGCGGACGCACAGCAGCCCCTCCAGGTTTACGGAGATGCCCAGCAGGACACAGGCATGAACGGACAGAAATTCTGGTCTCCATATCCTTGGAGATCATTTCTTCAGCTAGGATTTCCATCTGTAACTTAGATGTACGTTACTATGCAATTAATTCCATGAGTAATATTTTAAAGAGCAAGAGCTGTTTGGTTTTCTTTGGCTTTTCAAATTAATTTTAATGACAACAAAAAGGACACTTTCATCCTATCGCTTCCAGAGTCATCAGAGACAGATGAAAGTGGTGTTTCATCGTCTGGTCTCTTCCGAGTCCACGGAGGTACGTGCACACGAATGCCTTGCTGTCTGCAACAGCGTACTCGGAAAAGGCTACGCAGCTGTTCTGAATTTATCCAAAACGACCATCTTTAAAGATAACAACAAATCAAAAAATACTGGAGATGAGCATGGCCGGGAATCTCTGGCTTGTCCTTTTCCACCTTTAGATTTGCAAAGGGGGAAAGGTTCATGCCTACGGATGCGAACCTGGGCCACCAAATGGGCTCAGCCCAGGTCCCCTCCTGCTGCTGAAGGTCTCCCCGGGCTTGTCTCAGGCAGCCCCCCACTTTCTGGACAAGCTCTTTGAGAAATGCTGAGCTGATCCTAAACCTAAACCTGCCCCTGAGCACGGCCGGGCATCACGGCTCACACCACTGCCAGTTACTGGGGGCTGCGTTAGCGCACGGGGGAGAAAATCACACCCGGCTCCAAAAACGGCACCGGTCCCACCCCACTGCTGCTTCCCATGCTTGCGGGACCCTGCCGCACCGGGACTGCGGCCACGCAGCGCACAAAGCATGCGTGGGCTACATGTGCAGACACTCCAAGGTTCACCCCCAAATTCTGAGGTTTAAAGGGACGCCAGGCAGACGCAAGCACCCGTTACGGTATGCACGTGGATTTCAGTACACAAGCAATTCTCTACACCCAAAATTGGAATAATTTTCATCACGTGCTTAATTATCTCCCCATAGTCAGACCCCTTGAGATGAGCTCTGCTCATTTGGTTACCACAGTGTACGCTGCGTGTGGAAACGTGACTTTCCATTATATAATTTCAGCTGCTGCTTTATGTTGATTTATTATCACATCCAGGAACAATAAAATTATCAGAGCATCTTTTGATGTGATGGAAGCAATTAGCTCACAGCTTCCATCCATACTGGAGCCAAGCATATACATATATACACACATATATATTACTTCATACATGCAGATCAAGTTCAACTGCTTACTTTAATTAGATCTGGTGCTCACCAAATAAGCTTGAATGATTTAAGGCAATCATAACCTTTAAGGAATAAATATTTATGCTTTCTAGGTCTTCGTGCTCATGAAAAGCAGTCTTTGCAATAGATGGATCTGGAATACAAATAAACTCTGTGGATTGAGTTTAATGTCATAATGCAATATAAGCTTTCGCTATGAACCGAAGATAACCCACGCTGGAATGAGACCTAAACATGGATCGTAAAGAACCTAACAGCCACCCCCACACACTCTGTGCATTTATGATTAAGTTTAGGCAGGTTTTACTACAAAACAATACTGAGGAGGAGGATAAAACTGATCTTTTCTATGAAGTTTCTGATTATTGTTAGAGCCAAGGAGCCCTGACTAGCAAGTCATGCGTTTTGAGAGCATCTGTCCATTTTTAAGATTATCTCAGTGCAGATGCAGTTTACTGTCGCTTACAAACACAAGCAACCTACGTCTCAATTTAACTGCAACAAGGACATTACAAGGACAAAGGAGGACAACAGCAGATGAGTGGAAGGTTCGGAAATCTGAAGATCCTCTGCAAGCGATACACCGCCCTCATTTGCATCCCTGATGAGCAGACGCTGATTTGCATCCCTGATGATGGAACCCAGAGCGGGGAGCTGGGGTGCCTGAGGGTCCGCTGCCAGGGCTGGGGCTCCCCTGCCCCTGTGCACGGGGGTCTGGGGGCTCCATGTACCCGTCTCCAGCTTGCTGGTCCCCACAGCCATGCTGCCAAGCCCCAGGAACGCCAAACTCAGGAATGGCCGCGTGCCACCGGGAGCAGAGCAGAAGGACCACACCGGGCACAGCTCCTGTGCTGGAGTCGCTCCCCCGGCTCAGCAAACCCTCCTGGCAGCAAAAACCTTCCCACCGCGAGCGGAGGGCACAGCCGGAGAACAGCCCCAAGCCAGGGCTCCAGGGCTCAGCTCCCCGCCTGCCCCGGCGCCGGGGCAAGAGCAGCTTCAGCCCCTGGGAACGTTTTTGCCCCTCTCTGCTCCCGGGCAAGGGCAGCTCAGGGAGGCCAAGTCCCACAGCCGCTCTGGCCGAACTGGGGATGGTGATAACGGGCAACCCCGCCACCCGGCGTGTCTGAATTGGCATTTTTGCACTGCTGCTTAAGCGCCTGAAGAAGAGAACGGGAAATTCCTCGTCAGATAACTGACCGACTGTGCCTCACCTCCCGCAGAAACCACCGTCCCCAGGCATGCACCAGCAGTCAAATTAAATTAGATAGTAGACTTTTCCCGGAACAGACAACTAACTTTTCCACCTTTGTTATTTCTAGCAAACAGTATTTAAAGGCTATTTCTTTTTTTTACCCCGTACCATACAGACAGATCACTGTTGCGAGCTCCCTCCTCTACTTGCTTGTGGCCAAAACAGACCTCAGGAGAGGGAGCAGATACATTACTGACGCTCGTGACCCGGTTGAAAGGGATAGGACAGATTTTCAGGGCAAAACTGTTCTTTATAAATGTTTACTCTGTGCCTCAGCAGACCCATCGGCTCTCATCACTCCATTACACAGCGCACGGATGTTAACGACCCGCGTTAACGGGAGTCACGCCGCCCACGGCAGAATAACGTGACTGGTCCTGGACCGCTCCGCAGCTGGCTACAGCAGCAGAGCTTTTCTGCTCCTGCTGTTAAGCTGTAATTCTTACCTTTTCCAATTAAACCGTGGCACTTCCAACATTATCTTAAAGCTAAGTTAGCAGTTCAGCAAGGGTTTAAGCCTAATTTTCCTCACTGTGATTCACGCAGCCTTTAACAGCACTGCACCCAGAAGAACAGGGGCCATATTATTTATTTTAACGTATTCATATTGAAAATATCCGTAGCATGGGCCTAATCTTACCCCCGGTGAAGTCAGCACAAGTCTCTCTGCTGAGCTTTATGGGCACCGAATCACGCTCCCGAAACCAAAGCTTTTCTTCCTGCAATGCCTTTGCCTCTTGCAAAGCTGCTCTTTATGCCACGGGACAAAAGATCTTAATGCGTTATCGAACGGCGTAGTTTGTCATTCGTATTTATTTTAGCTAAATATACCTCAGAACTTGTTTTTATTAATGGCTTTGTAAGACCGCTCACGAACGGCATCAACCATAAGAGCACAACGCGCCCGGCTGACGGCAGCGGCACCGTGCACATCGCACGCAGAGGCAACACAGCGAGGCTCTCGCCCTACGTGGGAATCAACCGGGATAACGTTTGTAAGAATTTCTAAAATTCAACTACGCGATCGAAATATTTGTTTGGTGAGAAACCCACGATGAAATAGGAAATTGCGTTCCCTGCAGAGAAGGGGTGGAGGGGTGGAGGGCCATCGCCACGCTGCGGGGCGGCACTGCCCACCCGGCACTGCTCTCCGTGAGCCCGGGGTGCGGGCAAAGGGCTCTGGCTGCTCTGAAAGGACCAGCGCCCCTGACGCTGGGCTTTACGGACCGAGCTGCAGGGCAGGCGATGCTCTGACAGCCACCGTGCCGTGCACCAGAGACGGTTACTCCTGCGCTCGCCTGCGTGGAAGCTGTGGCCACAGCAAAGCAGCACCTCGGTGCAGAGCTCCCCTGACCCGCCGTTACGTACGGCCACGGCAAGGCTTCACCTTCACAACAAATGAGCATGGAAATACTGGATGCAAGGGTTGGAGCGGGGCGGCGGGCTCCCCGCATGGAAACAACCGCGTTTGTTCACCTGCCCAGCGAAGTACAACTGCTGGTCGCTCCCAGCCAGTTCAGGCAAACCACAGGCACGGCCGCCTGTGCTCCGCGCAGACACCAGCCACCGCGCCTGGTGCGGAACGGGATGTTCCAGCGCCCAGCGACGGCCCAGCCTGCACCGCCATCCCGTTCAGCAGTAAGAAAAACACAGCTGCTTTTCATGGGCAATCTTAAATCATGCCAAAGCCGAACGGAGGCCTTGCAAGAGCCATTTCGTACTTGAAACGGAGACCTTCAGCTACAAACCCAAATGAGCTCAGGCAAGGAGGTGCCACAGGCTGGGGCTCAGCACTGTCCCCGTGTCACTGATGCACCTGAACGCAGCCAGCCCACCCTGCACCGACCCGTCCCTGCGGCCGCAGGGGGAAGCAGTCGGGGAGGGATGGGGATGCTGCAGCAGCTCCGGGAATCTCCCAGACCATCGGTACTGCTCCCCCGGCCCCAGCACCAACCCAGCAGCTGAACCTCAGAAACGGGAAACCCACGGGCGCAGTGTTTGCTAGGGAGCAGCGCCGGGCTGGAGCAGAAGGCGAGCGGGCAGTCCTGCCCCGGGAGATCTCGCAGCGGGAAGCCACAGCAAAGCAGGGATGTGCAACGCCCCTTGGTCTTATCACAAACCAGCTTTTAAACACAAAAGCTTCATTAGCCGGGTGCATTTCAAATTAATTCTATCATATTTTAATAAAATCAAGGCGCATCGGTAATGTATTTGTTATTTAAGAGCCATCTTTAGATCAGGTAAGTTATTTTTGTGCTGGAGACTGCTGTCCAAACGGCACCCACCATAAAGGTCACTGACTTGAAGATAAAACAAGAAAAAACGCTGTGCCCTTGCTGCCGAGATGGAGATTACATGGAGACGTTACTTGTTACTGAAAAGCTCTCGTCAGAGCCCACTGGAGTCAACGGAAAGACACCAAGAGCCAGAAATATTTAATGCTTATTCACACCTTAAATAGCTCAGACACAAGACAACAAATGGAAAATACATTTTAGCACCCCTGTATACACTCAATGCACGCACACACCCTACCGTACAACAGCACCTATCGGTTATGTTCCTGTAGGTGCTGTCTACAGCCCAGATGCATACACGACGGCTACAGAACAGCGGCCGTGCACAGCACGAGCACCGGGGAATCCTCCCCGCGTGCTAACGACAGGAGTTATCCCATTTAGTCCGCAGGGCTCGGCAGGTCAGCGCTTTCCACCGCCATGAAAGGTCCAGGGTCTCCGCTCCTGCTGTTTCCCAGCCTAATGTTTTGACCGAGGCAAAGCCCAGAGGATTGACATCGCTTAACCGGCTGAGGTGCAGCGCTGCTGGCTGCACCACAGAGGCTGGGATCCGTGCAAGTGCGAGCTTCCTCGGTGATGGCACCTCCCTGCCAGTGCAGCTGGTCCCAGGCATGGGAAAATGGGAAATTTCCTTCCTGTCCTGCAATATTTTAGTTTATCCTAGCACCTTGTTTTGTTCCTGGAACATCAGTGCTTTAATTCCTCCGCTTCGTCAGAAGTTTTATTCTTGCTTGTCTGTATGCATATTCATTACGTTCTGCTGCGTACAGACAGGATCACCTTTGCCTTCTAAAGGCAGTGAAAATTTTCAGTGGTATAAGGCCCAAGAAAGTAACTTTCAAAAGCGTGCCCATGACCAAAGAGTAAACCCATCACAGTACAGTATTGTTGACTTTCAAGTCACTGATGCAACACTGAAAACCCCACACTCGATAAGAAGCCCAGCAGGTGCTCCAAGGTATGCTTATTTCTGAGTCAAATGTGAGCCGCAATGATTCTCTTTTACATCCAAATTGAAATGTAATGAGCATGTATTAACAAAGAGCATTAAATATTCAGCGGTCTGGCTCTGCTCGGGAAAGGCTTTACCTTAACACTTCCAGAGGGACCCGCAGAGCAACGCTGATGCAAGGCAGGCTTTGGGCTTTGCCCTTTTCATACTGTTTAGAAGAATTCCACTTCTGCATGGAAAAAATCAAACAAAATCCAAACAACCAACCCCGGAAAAGCCTAAAGCAGGAGACAACCTATAAATATGAAATAAAACGCTAATATTGAATCTAAACACTCAAAAGAGCTTTCCTCGCAGTGGCAGATATAGCTGCTGTTTCCTTTTGCGGTAAGTACCTACCGAAAGCAACGGGTTTGGGAGCAGAGCACGTTACTCACAAACTTGCCATCAGTTCCGTACTTGTTATTGATAATACTCCTGAACACATACAAACTCATGGAGCGGATGAACGTAGTGCTGTAAAACCCGTTTCAGAGACGAGAGGAGAAATTCTGGCACTGAGCACATCAACCCCTCCCTTGTTTTCCAAGGGTCAGAATTTTATTCAAAATTTTCCTGGGTTCTGTGGATTTTTCAGACTAAAATACATGCACAGCAAAGGATGGAGCCGCTATGAATAATCTAATGGGATATAACATCAAATTAAGAGGAAATACAACAAACCAGAGAAACAACCCTTGCACATACCTGAAAAACAGCCACGGTGTACTGGGTGTGCTGCAAATGGATGGCTCCCTTTGACTGCGTGGAGACCCCTGGTTTGAAAGGTGGTCTTAATTCACAGACGTGGAAAAAATGCATTGCAGTACTGTATCCACAAGAACGTTAAGTGTAAGAGGGACACACGGCATCGGAGCAAAGGTCCTTCCCGACCAGCAGCCTGCTCCCAGCCACAGCCAATTGCAAATGCTGTGGGAAGAGTGTAGGAACGGAGCAAGGATGTAGTGATAGACAGGGAGAAAGTGTAAGAAAAAAGCATGGAGATAACACAGTATTTCAATAGGATATTCTTCCAACCCTTCAAATACCCATGGCTCAAAGAACTGAATGAACCTCAACGGGCTTTTTTTGTCCACAAATGTCTCTAGTAACTCCTTTGTACCCTTCAAGATAAAACCACACAGAGGCTTTTGCATTGACAAAACTTTTTAGGAAGGAGTTCCAAATATTCTATGTCTTGTCTGTTTATACCTGATAACTCCGTGTCTTTGTGAGAGGCTGATACTTGCTTACACTTCCCACATCTCCCATGAGCTTACAGATCTCTATCGCATCCTCTCCCACCCTGCCCTTCATCCCTGTTCCAGCTGAAGGGCACAAGGTGGCTTGTCTGTTCTCCTGGCACTGCCCCGAACACTGTGCAGCCAAAGGGCCGTCAACAAACAGGAATCAAGACCTGTATTTAGATGGAGATATACAGACGTATATACGTCTGGCTCATTCAAAAATAACCAAACTATTCTAACACTGCCAAATTACAAAACCGGTTTAAAGAAAAGTACTAAACTGTCAAGGAATCTTACCCAAATTCCTGGAAACTGCTGAAAGGAACAGAAAATTGAAGAGCAGACGAGCGAAGCCATGCAGTAATCAACTCCTCGGCAGCAGCTAACGAGCACGGCTACACTGCAGGGCAGGCACGAGCCTCACCCCGCACCTGGAAGATGCCGCCTTCCCGTGCAGACATGGCCATCGCCACACGGACACCGCGGCAGGTAAGAGGGAAAGGTGTCTGTGCCCGGCGCAGCGTCCGCATCACCTTGTCGCTACGGTGGCTGACCAATGTTACAAACTACTCCTCGCCGTCTGAGGCACTGAGCTGGAGGCATTAAGTCCGAGAGGGTTTGATCCCGGGCACTACACACAGCCCTTGTCTGATCCGAGAAATGCACGTAATACCCAGCCGCTGCCGGGGGAGCTCGGCAGTGCGGAGCTAACTACTGGGAATGAAAACCCGATGAGCGATGCTGCAGGGAAACCACAGCTGGCTTACAAAAATCATCGACAACATTTCACATTTAACTCATTTCTGTTGTCTCTCTAACGTCTCCTGTGGGATTTGGACTGGAATCGAGAGAAAGAAACAGGGGTAAAGTTCAAAAAACTTGAAGAAGAAGATAATAACCTAAAGAACTGTGTAACTAGGATTGAGCAGGTCGGGGAAGAAGCATCAGCAGGAACCCACAACCCGATATAACCCAAACCCAGCAGAGAAATGCAGTCTTTCTGCCGGCGAGGAAGGTCACAGGCAGAAGAGCCTGCTGCAGGGTGGTTCGGTAATAAGGAAACAGAATAAATCCCTATCTGGTCCAATTCTTTCCATTATTGAAATATTACTTTGGAGGAACCTGCCTGTTCCCAGCCCCCCGGGGGCTCACCCAGGCCAATGACATCGCCCCCAGCTGCGCCAGGACAAGGTGATGCGGACGCTCATCACCCTGCCTTCCCCAGGAGGAACCCCCACCGGTCACCTTGGTCCATCCAAACTGTGGTCAGCCACAGGGAGGATTAGCTTGAGAAATTCCTGAAACACAAGCACGCAGTTTACTATTGAAAAGAGGAGAGCAATGAAATTAATAATTTCAGTCGCTGTGTCTAATAGCCAGTAAGAGTCAGACACAGAAACTCACCAATTTAATTTTATTTTTTTATTTTTATTATTGCTGTTATCATTTTATGACCCCAGAAGTTAGTGAAGATCAGGGCCCAGGGACTTGCTTCCTTTAGAAGCAACATCCATCACGATAATTTGGTAATTTGGGGCAATACCACTTATTTGCAAAGGACAAGAGAAGTCTCTTTGCTTGAACAAAGGAGGAATTGAACAGTAAACAACAACAACAAAAAATCGGTTTCTACAAACCATGCAGGCTCCTCCAGCTACACTCAGCCCCTCAGCTCTGCTTCTACCTTCTCCTCAAGGTCACACCACGTTTTTCCTCAAGGCCATTGTCAGTTGGCTAAAGCTGAGGCTGCCTAGAAGCCACCTTTGCTGAATTCTCCTTCCTTACCCTGTTCCTTTGGAAGGCCCAGATACATTCATTAAAAATATTCAGCACTTTCTGAATCTCATTATCTTCTTCCCTCTGCTTCAGACCACAAAACCTGTTTCCCATTTTGCGCAGAGGCCACCCTCGCCGGTCTGTAAAGGTGCTGCTGGGTGAATCCTTGCAAGAAACGGCTTCAGCACAGCTGGCACAGATGCTGCCCAGCTGCTAAGAGGTTTAGCAAAGCCTGCCCTGTCCCCCGTCCCTCCCCGAACTGAAACCAGCAAGAAGTCAAGAGTGCAGCAGAGCAAACCTAGCCTGCCTCCCCTCCTGCCCTCACCTCCAGCGCTGGGTTACCAGAGAAAATCTCCGGCACGCTGCAATACGTTGTGATGCTACATAGGAAGGCGCAGCGACCACAGCCACCTCAAAAAACCCAAAAGCTGGGGGGGGAATGGCAATCACTGTTTATCATTTTCCCCAGCATCTACCACGACAGCAGTTACGCCGGGCAACGATGATCTGCGGTGGGTACCTGAGCGCTCCCCACCTGGGACGTGCTGATGGCCCCTTGACTTCTCGGTTGGAAACCAGAGAGAAACCGAAGCAAATTTAACAATGAGATGCAAACAGGATTTGTTTGCTTGTTTGTTGAGAAGGACAGGCTACGTACGAACAGCATTTACACCAGGCGTTTAAAAGCACGTTTTCCGCAGACCCCATGTCAGCCACAGCCGGGCTTGCTGGGTGAAATGGTGCAGGATTCGCCCTCGTTTTTCCCTTCCTCTTCACGCAATACAAGCGTAAGGGGGCCGATCTACAAGCAGTTTTTGCTTGTTCCAGTGAATGGAACCAAACATGAAGCCAAAGCCAAGCCACACGTCTACTGGTTCACAACTAACCCAGAAAGGGAGGGCTGCTGGTGAGGAGAAACACCTGGAAAGCCGCTTAGCAGCAAGGACCTCTCTGAGCACAGACCATAAACCTGCCTCGTACGGCCTGTTTTTCAGCAGCAAGTGTGTACAGATCTGTCACTAAAAGGGACAGTTTCCATGGCACTCTTTAGAGGAGACAAGCAGTACTGCGAGTCCGTGCTGAGGGCACCCCATGGGAGAGCCGCCCGAGTCCCCGCAGACAGCATTTCACCTTCTTCAAGGGGATCAGGACAACACCAGCCATTCTTGTGACCCTTCATGTGGATGTCTAAGCAAGTCTGGATGTCAAATAACCCCCAGAAGCATCAGCAGGCCTTACAAGCGACAGGCCATTCCATCCGCAGGGTAAGAAGGTCAAGTAGCACATCCCCAGGGTGCCTGACTCCCAGCCCCAACTGAGGCCGGCGAGCCGTACAGCCCAGGGACCGCTCGGGTAGGCAGGGAGAAAAAAAGAGAAGGATTTTATAAGCCAAGACTTTTATCATTTCCTACCCAAATAGAAACAATACTTTAAATTTTGGCAGCATCATTGCTTTTGGTAGAATTACCCTGATTGCTTTGCAGTTCTTTGTCCAGGTTTCCTGTGGGTTTATTTTTGTTTGAGTTTTCCTATTTTTAAATTTAAAAAAGAAAAAAAAAAAGAAAAGGAAATTGCTATTGAAGATCTATTTTGCTACTCTACTGGAAAGTAGCAAAAATAATGTATTCAGTGACCTGGGATGGAAAATAGAAGAACGGCAATGAGATGGAAGGGTGAAGGGCGATACCAAAACGAATGCGTGTTTCTAGAAAGGCAGAGCTCTCAGCAGGGTACGGTACCACCTGGCACAGACACGGGGGACTTGAGGGCATCACAGCAAACTAGAAAAAGCATTAGCTGGCTTATGAATTTTGACACAGAAATTTTTCTTTTTTCTTTTTTTTTTTTTTAGTTAAAAATGGATAGTGTAGAAGCTTAGTCACCTCATTGCTATTCCATTAATAAATAATTAATAAATTGCCGTATAAGGAGGATCAGAAAATTAGTATAGGACTTTCACTCTTCGGTTAAATGAAAAATAGTAGCATGACGCACATAACTACAGATAGGTAGATATATACACACACGCACGCATATATAACTCTACAGCAGAAAGACAATATGGAGAATTACCACCAGCCTTTTCCAAAGGATGCACCCGTTTTTCCACCTTTAGACTGGAATTCAGTTAACATGGCATCAAGAATAATCATTTAATTACTATAAAATAAAGAAATTCCAGCTTCTTAATCACAATTGTTTGACTCGGAATGGCTTTAAAAGGTGCCTGCGCTGGCTGTCCTGCTCCGCTGGCTCCTCCAGCCCGACTTGCAGCGTGCTCAGCTATCTTACAGACAAGTATATATAGCTTTGAACAGAAACCCAGACCGAAGACACCTTTTAAAAAGCAGGCACAGAAATACGACAGCCGTGCTGAGGACCCAGCTGCCGACAGCATCAGCCCAAAGCCCTTCATCCCTCACTCATCGCTAAACCTTTGGAAGGTCAGTAACGAGCTGTGCAGTGATGAGCTTTCACCCCCTGGAGCTGCCCCAGCACGGCTCCAGGCTCCTTAACCTGGCTCCTACACAAGCAAAGTTTTTCCATCACACCTTCTTTTTTAGGGGATGTTTGCCCAAACGTACCCGTGTTCCTCCACAAATGCATTTGAAACCACCAGTAGCTCTTGTACAAATCTGGAAAGACGGGTCGATATTTCAAAGACCGAATGAACACCTCCGTATGCACGAGCTGCAGGGCAGGGAGGAGGAGAGAGATGCTGTCAGTGCTCGGGCTGAAAGAAGGCAACGGGCAAAACCTCATCGTTTCTTAAGTGCCCAAGCATCCACGAGAAAGTGCCCTGAATGTCAAAAAAGCTTCAACTGGAGTTTGCTGTTTAAATACCAGGAGGCATAAATCCGTAGGAAACTAGCCCTCATTAGGTCAGAGAATTACTTAAGGAGGTAATTGCCCGTCTCCTTGCATGCTTGCTGGCCGACAGACACGGCTGTCACAGCGGTCAAGTGCAAGTGATCTGCTCCGACTGGCACTGAATTACCTTGCCTTCGGAAAGCCTTGTTTTATCGTCCTTTATTAAGGAATTAAGGGCTGTTTGGGTTTAGCTGCGAGGACTCTGCCCGTATTTAATTCCCAGGGATTTGCTGCAGCGAGCGATGCTCCCCTGCACATCCCCGCCGAGCTCCCCACCACCCCTCCGTCAGTCCCCATCGCCCGCCGTGCTGCCTGCCGTGCCGCGGAGCCCCCGGGGTTCAACGAGCATCCCACCAGCGCCGGAGCCAGCTGTTTGAACAGCGTGCCGGGGTACGTCTCACAGACAGCAGCAGGCCCTGTGTTTGGAAAATATTTACATTTCATTACAATGATCCTCTGTTACATTTGCGAGTGCCAGGCGGGCGCGTGAATTCTGCATTAGAAACAGATTATTAGAAAATATTCTCCTCTACGTTATTAGTAGTCTTGCATGTAATGAGACGATTTCAGGGATCACGAACGCGGCAGCTGTGCCCCGAGCGGAGGGAGGGGAGAGCAGCGGCGCAGGCAGCGTGGTCCGGCTCCTTCTGCTTAATGCTCGCGTGGGGAATTTCCATGATAATCTCCATAGGAAACGAGATTTGCGACGCCTGAAAAAGGTGCTTGAGAAGACAGATTCAGCTCTCAAAGTAAAGTTAAAGTGGAGAAAATAAATACCTGTTTGTTTTGAACGAGAATATCCTTACTTAGGATGAGTACAAATGTGTGTATTTACTATGTGTGTATTTACTAAACAAACAAAATTTCTTTTTGTTTAGTTCCTACAACTCAGCCCTCCGACTGTGGCAGCATTTCAACTCGGGAATCTGGCCAAGTCCTCCACGGCTTTCCAACGACCAGACAGCAACTCTGATGCACACTACGATTCCTCCCTGCATCCCACAAGGAAGCTCAATAATATTTTTCACATTTGGATTTTCAAGGGAAGTGGTTTGGGGGTCTTTGATTGGCAAGTCCCAGCAGTCACCCAACAGACACCTTGGCCACCTGCACAGTAGATCCATTGACAGCATGGTGACCCTTTCAGGGTCCCTGAGTAAGTCTTCAGGCTTGCTAAGATGAGAAAATAATCTCATACGAGTTGCTCTCTCAGTACGTCTAGAGAGATGAACTACTTCAGCACAATAAGAGAGCAGCCCACCCTTGTCTTACCTCGGCAAACAGAACTGACAGATCTGCGGCATCCCTGTGGTTAAAATTAAGATCGACTCTCCAACTCTTACGTCCTCCTACACGCTAATTTAGATTTCCTAGAAAAACTTCATTTCTCATGGGATTTTGAGACAGGGCTATCGTTAAAGACTTCATCTCACTTGTGGAGAAGCTTCTCATGATACAGTCTCCCTTAGACATAAATCTACTACACGGGCTGAGGTTTAAGGACCTGTAGCATTTTCGGACACACCTAGAAAAGAAACAAAGTCTTTGATCTTCCCTTTCTTCCAGCTCTTTCTTTTGGAAAGGGATATTTTTTAAAAAAAGGGAAAACGTTGGCTCATAATATGGCTCAACACAAGTGTCTGTGCTTTTATCAGCCATGACCCAACCCTCGCACATGAATTTCTCACAAATCTTAATGGGTTCAATGTTTATATGCAAAATAAAACCTAAGATACAAACCCCCCAAAACTCATTCCCATTTTACACAGTTTTATGCCGACTCTCCCTGACATCCTCCCCGACATCAATGCGAGCGAGCACTCGGGGAACACCTAGAAGATCCAACGCCACTGTCACCAGAGCATTGCAGGGGCATGGGTCTGGATTCGGTGGCCATGCCCCGTTCCCCACCCAACCCCTCAGCACGGGATGCCGGTGCTCTCCTCCCGGAGAGCCGCAGGAGCCGGCAGGCGGGCGAGCTCTGCCAAGGCCACCCGGCAGCCTACCTGTCCGCTCGTCTGACTCCTTCCCCGGGGTCAATCTGTGGAGATCTCTGCCGCGGGAATTCTCACTGAATTACTTTGACCTCAGCTTTGGCACGCTCTTAACGTGTTTCTGTCCATTTCCCGTATTTGGAAATATTGGAAATACTTTGGGTTTTTGGAATGGATCGATTAATTGGCAATGCCTATGGAAACGCGCTGGCTTCCTCACTAATGCGCAGCAGCCGCTCTCCGCAGGCTGAAGTCATTACTCCTTAAATACCTGTTTGAAGAAGTGAATCGGCAACAGAAAACAAATGAAACAGGGCACCTCCTCAGGTGCCAAAAAGGATGAAAAAAAGGGATCCTTCTTGAGCCAAACCAATCCATAGTAATGCAAACTTACTGGAGTGTTGCGCTTCTGATTTTCTGCCAGCTACACAAACAATAGCTGTTCTGGGCTAGAAACGTTTTTTATCATGAAATTTTAAAGGAACCAGAACATTGCACCAGATCCAGATCAGCTGGGAGGTACAGGCAACAGCGACGGCTTTCTTCTGCAAAAATGCATTTTAAAAATATGCAAAACGTGTGCTTAAAATTATGCATGATATTATAGTTCATTAAAGGGAAATTAGGGATCCTAAGAAAACAAATCTGTTTGGCACCTTTTTTTTTTCCTCACCAGCTTCCTTTGTTTCCAGTGATTCTCAGGTCTGGCTGTCCTGGTTTCAGCTGAGTTAGAGTTACTTTTCTTCCTAGTAGCTAGCATAGTGCTGTGTTTTGGATTTAGCATGAGAAGAATGCTGATAACACACTGATGTTTTAGTTGTTGCTAAGTAATGCTTAGACTAGTCAAGGACTTTCTTTTTCAGCTTCCCATGCTCTGCCAGGTGCACAAGAAGTTGGGAGGGGGCACGGCCCAAGATAGTTGATCCAAATCGACCAAAGGGCTATTCCATACCATATGACGTCATGCTCAGTATATAAACCGAGGGGAGTTAGCCGGGGGGCAGCGATCGCTGCTCGGGGACTGGCTGGGTGTCGGTCGGCGGGTGGTGAGCGGTTGCATCACTTGTTTTCTTTTCCCTGGGTTTTGTTTGTCTCTCTCGTTCTCCTTTTTATTACAATTATTATTATTATTATTATCATTATTATTATTACTATTATTATTATTTTATTTCAATTATTAAACTGTTCTTATCTCAACCCGTGGGTTTTCTTACTCTTGCCCTTCCGATTCTCTCCCCCATCCCACCGGGGAGGGGGAGGGTGAGCGAGCGGCTGCGTGGTGCTTAGTTGCCGACTGGGGCTAAACCACGACACTGGCTAAGCACAGAAATCAGAACACGGGCTAGCTACGACTGCAAAGAGAAATTAAAACAAAGCACGTTGCACCCGATACCAAAATTGAAATAACGTATGAGATCATTGTTGATAAATATCCTCTCCCAAAAGCAGAGAGGCTTAGAAGTGCTGAAAGACCGCCTTTCCTCTATTTAAAGGGCACAGCTCCGGGTCCTCACTCATGCCATTTTCCCAGGTCACAATTTTATCGCGTAAGGTGTCCTCTCTCCGGAAACCTTCTACAGCGAACGTCAGACTGGTCTCAGAAGCGCACAGGCTCAGTAACTCCGATCTGGTAACAGTGCCATCAGCGCACAAGCCAACCAGCTCCGATTTACAGACAGATTTGGGAACTTGAATACTTAATTGCCACTAACTCCGTAACTTTAAGGCCAAAAGTGGAAGCCACTCTGGTTTTCTGGGGTTGCAGCCGACGGGGCCGTTCACCTGCAGCGGGCGGAATTGTACAACTCAGTGTTAAACGCTCGCTGGTAACTTGTGAAGCACCTCGGTGCTTCTCCTACTGTAGTTGTTTGAAGGAAAACCTGGGAGCATTTTAATATTTTCTAGCTATATTTTCATTGTCCAGGAAGCACTGGGTTACATCTAATCTGAATCAGTCTTTGTTTTCATCGAGAAAGAAATACACAAAATTTAATAGGAAAACAACGTGATGAGGTGCTAAGAGAAACTGATAAATTTTTTTTAAAAAACATTTGTGAGTTTATGGCGTTTGTATTTTTATGTGCAATGATCCCTCATCGCCTTAAAGATAAAATCAGAAATAAATTATCATGTCAAATAACTGGCAAGCTGTGTGTCACTATTAGTTTCAGATAATTGAGATATATTTTGGAGCAGAGCCAAATCCTGATAATATGGCAATTACTTCTATAGAGTCGAGTCAAGATCACATAGCGCTCTCCTCCTGCATCTTCATTACTGTCTTGTTTTAAACTTGGGTCTTAAACTATCTAAAGGGCTTTGGGGAAAACAAAAGCACTGCTTTCACATCGCTGCTTAGTAACGGCAGGCTCGGTGTCATCCTTCCGAAGCCAGAATGTGCACGGCATTTCTGGATGACTCGCTTGAGTGCGAGACGCCAGCATGGACCAACCCACCCCAGCCCATGGAGGTGGACGGACCAACAGCCCTTCCCGTGCAGGAGGCTCCCAGACAAAGCCTTCCACCTCGGGATGCTCTTAAGCCCCATGCACTGATGCACAGATGGGATTCATACCATTTATTCCTCCTATACCTCCTCTTTTTAAATGTTTGCTAGCTCTGCAGAAGCCACATTGGGGTTCAGGAGACTAGAAGCTCGAGAATCTCAGCTTGGGTTCCAACGTCCTGGCATTGCATTTCTTCCCATACTCCAACAGCAGGTTCTCCACTGCCAGCTTTGTGCAAACTGTTATTCCACAAATAGCTGCTGGAACCGTGTTTTGAGTAGCAGAAAGCTCGAGGTTTGTCTCTGAAGACGTATCTTGGCCCTGGTGTGTGCTATGGAAACCAGTGCTGGGTCCCTGCTCACCCGGCACGGGCGGCTGGAGACGTGCCGTGCTGGGGAGCGTGTCCCCCAGACCCACCGTGGTACAAAGCCGTGCCCATGCGTCCTTAACTACATCCTACAGCCCTCGTCCTTTATAGAGGAAGGACGGAGACGACTGCCTTCATATCCACGAACAGACTAGAAAAATGGTCAGACTGCCCGACGTGATTGCAAATTATGATGCTGCTCTGCAATGTACAATCTTCATTCACTATGATTTTAACAGGACAATTGATTTTTAAGGATGAAGAGAAAATATGATTTCATCTCATTTCATGCGGGCAGATATTTACAAGACACAAATCATAAAGACAACATGGCCACAAATACTAGATTACAATCTGTGCTAGGCTGGCATGGTTTTAAATTACTTCGCTTCTACTAAAGCTTACACCAGAAAATTTTTTCCTTCAAAATGATCTGTATCGATATCAAGCATATATTGCAGACACACACACAGAAATAATAATTTGAGGGAGCCACTTTACTTCTGTGATGAGACATTTAGCAAACTGCTGGTGTTCTCCAGCTTGGATTCCCCGTCACCCTGAGCCTTATGGGATGACCACACAATGTGCGGGCAGACAGTGACAGCACTTAAAGTAACGGGGCACTCATCTGGCACAAACACAGGCACCTTCTGCAATGTGTTGCCACGACATTCCTTAAAAAAAAAAAAAAGGAAAAAAATTCTTTCAACCTAAACCCTATAAAAACATTATTGGCGGAGTCTCCAGGAAATGCAACCCCGAACTAAGTGGGACATTATCAGCTGCTTAACCAAAGATCAATTTGTCATTTTTAATAAAAAGCACACAGGTCCACGACTGCAAAATAAGAGGGAGGGGGGTGCGAGGCAGAAATGCTCCCGGGAGGCACGGAGGGCTGCATGCTGCCCGGCTTGGGGTGCCGGCAGAGCTCCCTCCCGTCCTCCCAAGGAGCGCGGGGAGCACCACGGCAGGGCAGCTCCCACAGCTTCTCCCAGCGCAGAAGGGTTTTGCTGGACCCCTCGGACAGCATCCAGGCCTCAGCTTTGAAACAACCGTTTCCCTGGGCTCCACTCGCAGCTGCTCAACGCCGCACCGGCTCCGTGGGCAACTGCTTGGCTTTTCCTCGACAGACGCCAAGCGCTCTCAGCATCACCCCAAACGACTGAATGGTACTTAGAGCACTAAAAAAAATCTCCAGCTCAAATGAGGCCAGTGCAGGGAACAATTAGCAATGCCAAGACACCTGATGTTGACTTTAAAATCCTGAAAAAGAGCAGGGACTAAACGTGCTCAAGCTGTGCGTCGGTCCATGACCCATGCGTGATCCACACGCTCACAGCCCACTCCAAACCCCTAACCAGGGCTCACCGCGACATCTTCACCCTTGTCCTTCACACCTAACTAATGCCGCAGCCACAACCACAAACCCAAGTGATGCTAATCACTTGGCAATGCCAAATAACGCTTAGTCAAATGCCAAAATTCCCACAGAAATCCCAGAGCAGTAACTGGACATCTCAAGGCAGAATCTGGCTTTTCAGGAAGCTGAATCAGGAAGTTTTCTGAACTTTCCAACTACCCCTTTATGTCAATTTATGCAACTAAAATTATTTTGCCAGAAAGCCTGGGGGTATAAAAGGTTCAAAAATTCCACAGCCACCTAAGCGGCCCACCGAGCAGCAGAGCTGTATGCTCAGGGCACCCTTACCTCCAGCCAGGTTTTAATTTCTATTATTTTGCCCCTAGTAGAAAACAGAAGCTGGGTAAAGACCAATATCAAAGAGAAAACTGAGACATATTTTGTTTCTTCTTCTCAAAATTATTTTGGCAAACAGGAGCCACGATCTGAGGAAAGACACCAAATTCTCCTCGGTAGGACAGGTTTGGGTGGCAGAAGTGACCAGATGGACAGAGATGGCAGCACAGCAGCCTGGCAGAAAAGCTGCTCTAGAAAACAAGGTGAGGATGTAACTTCATGAGACGTAGGACTGCTGAAAATCAAAAGCTGGCTATGCCACGCTCTCGGGAAAATGCAAGCACGTGCACTAACTGACAGCTGGAGAAAACTGTCTAGAAGTGAAGATGGCAAACCACCGGCAGAAGGCATCAGGAACATCTGTGGAGCACCACGGGCAGCTGACCCTGCCCAGCATGTTAAAATCATTAAACAGAGCCCCAAACACTTCTGCAAAACTCTGAAGGTAAGTTTGGACATCTTTGGGTCAAGAGAGGAACCTACAGCTCGTTCTTGTTTGTAGGTTGGATGAAAGGTGAGGTTCAGCCCTTTCCCTCACAGCTCCCCATGATGTTGCGCCTCAAACGTTTTCCTCACGTTAAATGGTTTCCTTCCGTCCTCCGCCACCGCCTGCTGCAATCTGGTCCTCTTCCACCACCTCCCGTGCATCTCTCCCTGCAGGTAAGCCACTGACAGCAGCCCTCCTCCCTTGTCACATCCAATACACTGTAGAGCAAGCCCTACGCTCTTTCTCAAAATTTTCTTTTTTCCCTTTACCCAAGCTCCAACAGCCTCACTCCATACTTGCTCCTACTACAAAAACTCTGTGGCTTTGCCCTTGCTCTCCACTGAAGGTGGGAAACGCTAAACCCATCACATACCTCCAACAGCACATGCAAAATCCCCGCTGGCACGGAGCCGCGCGCACCCGAGTCCCGCACCCTCCCCAGCACAAGCAGTTGCTGCACTTTCGTTTCTGCGGGATAATTTTAAGCTTTCATTTCAGCATGCATTGACATAACCGCTTTAGGAACAAGCAAATGATGAAGTAAATTGCTCACCGGAGTGGGAACTGAAGATGTGCAGATAGAAAGTCAGCAAGTATTTCTGCAAATCTGCAGAGTCAGGACTAAGTGTCAATGAGCACCTTCTGCCAAGGAGCCGAGCTGGGGTAAGGTTTTTCTATCCACTTTCTCTTCTTTTAGCAACCTGGTTTTTTTCCGATTTCCAACAGATGAGCAGAGAAACAAGTAAAGTCGAAGTGGCTCCAAAACCAAAGTGAAGTCAAAACCAGTCAAAACCCCCAACAGCCAACAGCTGAAGTGCCACGTTTAGCCTTTTTTAAAAATTGTGCACGGTATTATTGATGCTTGTAAATACCATTGACCAAAAAACATCCCAAGAAACTCTCCCTGACCTGAGGGAGGGGAAGGCGGTGACAGGAGAACCAGCCGCCCTCTCCACCTCTGCCCCATCAGCGCCGGGGAGCGAGGATGCGCACAGGGGGAGCAGCCCCGGCACCCGTGGCGCACGCTCCCACACCAGCCAACCAGCTGGTTTAACCGGTGTGAAATATACCCCGAAAGAAAGACCCCGTACAAATCTCCCTGCTCCCCTCTCCGCTATGGTTTTGCCATTCAGCAGGCGTTAATGGCAGGCAGTTACACCTCTGGGTGCTTTCCAAAAGTCTTGTCGCCACGTTTGGGAAAGCTGAAGCTTTGTGATTTAAGAGATTTCTCAGAGGAATTATTTTTAGATGGGTTTTTAGCTTCCTCGTTTCTTGCCTTTTGGGGAGAAACGGTTCTTCAAGTCCATACACCCTCCCCGAGACATACCTTGCCCCGACCCGACCGCGCTCCACCCCTCCTCTGGTACTGCCTCTCCACATCTGTGATCTCAGGCAGGAATTAATCCCCTTTGTGCACCACAGCAGCCGCCTCCTGTCGCTGGCGTTTAATTGAAAAAGAAGCCCAAATTTAAACGAGAGCTCTGTGACCGGCAAAAGTTAACACAAACCATTTCACAACTTTTAATGAGATTTCTCGTCACAATACCCGTAAAAGCAAGAATCATAATAATGGTATTAAAAATGACATATTTAATAACAGAAATAACAAGACTATTAAACACCACTTTAAGCCCCGTAGTTAGAAAAGCAAATGATGCAAATCCCCGAAGTCCCAGCTGGCGTGCCCGTGTAACTGCTCAGCTGCCTGGACTTCTGTTAGCCCAGTGCTCCAGACTGTGCTTGGGGGCAGATTCCACAACTTTCGAAGACCGAAAATACAAATCCTGCCGGGAAGTTTTTTCTCTCCCTTTTTATTTTTAAAGACGAACAGTACGACCCAGAAGATACCCAGCTTCTGAGCCATCAAACACTGATTCCCCACCTGAAGCCACAAAGGTGGAATTCCCCATCTCTAATACTTCAGGTTTTCCTGCGGTTTTATGGGTCGGGCAGCCACGGAAGGGAACAGAGGGACGCCCCTGAGATTGCGACGCTGGGAAAGATCTTGATATATTTAGCAACAGAGGTCTTCAGCACTATTTACAGCGAGCTTCCTAACAGCTGCATACATCAAGTGTGAAATTAGATTCCCTGCTTTTGCTCTCATTAATTAACTCCCGGAATCCAGCTCAGTAATCACGGGTGGTACGACACCCAGGGCTGGAGCTCCAGCTCCCCCCTTCCCGGGGGGTTCCTCCTCCTCCTCCTCCTCCCGGCGAGGAGGCTGTCCTTACCGACAGACCCCTTCAAACCCCCCAACCACCACCCAGCCTACCCCGGCACAGATCTAGTCATTTTTCCACACTAAACCAAAGGTGTATTCCTTCTTTCAAAAGCAGTAGCATTAGAAGCAAATATACTTTTCCACCTACTCCTGCCTGCTTTGATAAGAAAGGGAAGGCAATTCCGTAGGAAAGAANGTGGGTTGTTGTCAGACTCTTGCTCTGGCTGCCTTTGAAAGGCTTAAAAAAAATAAAGAAAAAAAAAAAAAAAAAAAAAAAAAAAAAAAAAAGAGGGAAAAAAAAAAAAAAAAAAAAGGCCAAGTATGAGACTAGAGAAATCTCATGTATCTTACACCAGTAACCTGGCAGGACTTGCTCCTCCAAAAGCACCGCTCCAGCCTCTAAACGTCAGCGCCACCGTTTTCAGGCTAGATTGAGCCCCTGCAATGCTGCCGGTCAGGAGGAGGCAGCCCAGCGAAATGCCTCCCATAAGCCTGTCCACGAAAATTAATGTGAAAACACCACTGCTCATAGATTAACTGTTAAAAGGGAAAACAAATATTTGTCGCAATTCTAGCCAACAAAGAAAATTAGCCCCGAGTCTTCACACTCTGCCTTGCACTGTGCGATTCCTGCTCCCAGCACCAGCCGCAGCTGCCGGCCGGGAACAGCCAGGAAAGGTGCCGGTGCCAGTGCCAGTGCCAGAGCGAGATGCCCGGTGCCGCCCCCAGCAGCCCCTCCATCACCCGGCGCAGCGGCGTGCATTTATACAGGTATGCATATACACGCACTATCAATACAATGACGCACAGTACAGAAAAAGAATCACCTTTACTCACTTTTTCTCCTTTTTTTCCCTGCACCGATATTGTTTAAGCTGAACCGTGAGAGCCTTCCCTACGCTGGGTACCCAGGGAAAACCAGAGTGCCCCCGGGGACTGCTTGGTTTGTGGGAAGCAGGACACGATAGCAACAGACACCAAAAAATATACTGGAAAACACAAACAAACAGTTCCGTAAGGCACACTTCTCAGGATTATTCTGAATTATGACAGGTTCTGTGAGTTACTGAATTGTTTTGGCATCGTGGGAAACGGCACCACTTCAGCGGCCCAGCTGGAACGCACCGTGTCGTGCGGTTCCCGGGATAGACTCCTGCCATTTGCCATCCCAGAGGCCGTATCTCACATCTGCTGTTCTTGCACTAACACCTTTCTGGTTGAATATTCTCCTGATTTTCAAAATACTACACCGAGAAAAAAGTATCAAGGTGGTATTGCGAATTAAAAAGAAATCCTGCCAGAAGTGCCCCAAAAAATGAGGCACCCAAGAGCTGGATCCCATTATCAGATGACAACAGCAGCCGTGTTGAGGCAGTATGATTTGGTAGAAAACAAAAAATACTGAAAACTTTTCTAGCTGACCTGGGCTGCAAGGCAGGAGAGGGAACAGGCACAAGAAAAGACAGAAGGGAAGGGGGAAAATAATAAAAAGGGAGATGCTCTACCGCCAGGGACAAAGCCTCCTCAGCAGGACAGAGCCCACCGTGTGCCCCATCGGACCCAAGGTGCCACCAGAAAGAAGAGTCCGGACATCTCGGCACCTGCGATCTGCAGCTGGGGACCAAGCAGGATTCCACAAACTTCCCTGCCTCGCTGGGTGCTAGGACTGACGCTCATTTGCATTTCCACGAACGGTACGAGCTCGCCACCACTTAATAATTAAATTAATCCCTGTGACACACCTTGGGAATGCGTGGCCAGTACCGCATGCTTACGGAGCAAACATACACAACGGTCCTGAGTCCTCCTACAGCAAACAGCAGAAGGACGGTTATCTTTATCCTTTCCAAAGCGACCATAGCCTTCTAAACCCAAGCAACCCGGTGAGTATGATCCTCTGGAAAGCAAACAATATGCTAATTCAGAGGAAAAAAAACTTCAAACGCTGCCATTCCCCCAGCAAAATCATCTCTGCCTCCAGTAAACAGAGAGCACCTGCCAGGCATAACAAAGGCCGAAGTCGGATTTGTGCAACACTGCATAGAAAGTCAGGCTGTTCGTTTGTTAAAAGCAAATGAAACCCTGACGTTTAGTTTGCGTGATTTACAAAGCCCGTGGAATTAAATCATCCTCTAGATTTACCATCAAAATAAGCAACATGTGAAGTGAGACCAAGCTCTTCTGCTCACTTAAAAAAAAAAAAAAAATTGTTTACCCTTTTATTTTAAAAGGCTGTTTCTCTTCTGCGCTTCATTTTCACAGCTAGTAAAGCCAACGCCATCCGACACAAGATGGCACCTTGTAGATTGTCACTCCTGGAGTGACTTTACTGAACATAAAAGTCACAGCTGGCAGCGCTGGGGGCTGCGGCGGGGCTCGGCTGCACGCTCTGTCTCCAGCCCAAGCTTTACAGCTGCTGGAGACGGAGGGATGGATGGATGGATGGATGGATGGATGGATGGCGGTTGCCTGGTCACCTCCGCAGCCAGGACTCCCTCCCAAGCAATGCCGCTCCCGTGGGTGCACTGCCTCCGGCTCACAGCCCTCCTTCCCGGGAGAGCAGGCGACGGGTGCGGGGTATCGCCCCGCGCTCTCCCAGCTGGTGGATAATGGGTGAAAGATCCCTGACCTCCGCTGCATGACGCTAGAGGAACTGATAGGGACTGCTGGGACGCAAAGACCCGACGCCGCCATCGCTCACTGTCACCATCCTTCCTGCCAGAAAGCCTCTGCTGCCTGGGCTGGGCTGGGGAGAAGATGGCACCGTGTCCTCCGTACCAGGTCCCCACACAAGGACCACCCGCAAAAAGGCAGCACACTAAACTCTTCTTCATTCTGCCATCGCATCTTATAGATCCGGAACCAAACCAGCACGTTCTCAACATCTGAGTTATTTACTTATATTTTAAACAATGTAATTATTAGTAGCGGTATTAAAGAACCAATAATTTAAATTTTTCTGGGTTCTCATTTTAAAGATTACTTCCTCTCCATTCCCTTGTATAAAGGGCACGATCGCAGCATTACTATTTTACTCTTCAGTAAAACACAAATGAGATGTAACTGATGGCTCAGAGGAGCAGCAGTTGAGCCACCGTGTTTTTCTAGCAGCGGCTCATATGTGTTTCTAGGGACACACGTCTAAAACTCCAACGAGATCACTTCAGGCACCGCTGGCTCCTGTTGCGTTACAGAGCGTAACGCAGTCCCCTCAAATGGAAAGAAAGTTAATATTAGACTTTTGGCAAGTTTCTCGGTGCAGTAGCACCTAACGCAGGTGACTACCCTGCGCAGGGGGGTCTCCCGAACCCAGGAACGTGACAGCCGGTATCAGATGAAAGGCTCCTTTTGAATTATTCATGTGATCCATCATATAAAATCGGAAAATAAGGACATAGGTCCCCAAACCCAAGAGCTGTGATTTCACCAAGGCAGCGGTTCCCCAAGCAGAGGGTGCACTGCGATGCACCGGCAAACATGGAGGAGGGCTGCGGCGTGCCCATCCTGCGCCCATCCTGCGCCCAGGGAAGCCACGGGGCTGGGAAGCACCTGCCCGTGCCAGGGACGGGAAGGGGATGATGATGATCATCATCATCACCCCACACCTTTCATCTCCCGTAATGCTTCTGCCGCTCCTTAACGTGGTCTCATTTGCAAAACTTTTATGATTTATTTCCAGCCTTATGAAAACTAACTCCAGCATAAAATTTCAATCTCTTCGTTTAATAGGATGTAATTCTGAGAGAATACACTAAATTATGCAGTATCAAACCTTCGGAACTTCCACTTTCTCTCCGTCGTATCAGAGTAATTATTTCTGCATGAATTAATCCTTTGTACTTCTTTCTAGGAGGATTTGAGTTATAAATTGGGTTTGGAATTTTGAAACCAGTAATGCGATTCTCTCTTTTTCCAATTCTTGTACAATTTTTATGATGGTATCTGAGCTGAGATTTTTTTTTTTTTTAAAAAAAAGGTTCTCAAAATCACGGTGGGAAGTCGACACGATACAGGGCTGGCAGGAGGGTTTTTCTTTCCTGGAACCATGGGGGTCTGGTCAGGCTCTTCTCTGGAGCTTTATCCGTTCCCCAAAAGAAACCCAGGCGGACTCTCTGCTTTGGGCTGTTGCTGCTAGCTCCTCAAGCCAAACAGCATTCCTTCAGTAAGCCTTTAGCTGAATAGTTCTTACCCCTGTATCCTCCTCCAGATTGTCGTGGTATGTCGTCATCTGCCTTCACCTTACATAGAGTCACAGAAGGGTTTGGGTTGGAAGGGACCTTAAAGATCATCCAGTTCCAACCCCCCTGCCATGGCAGGGACACCTTCCACTAGACCAGGTTGCTCAAAGCCCCATCCAACCTGGCCTTGAACACTTCCAGGGATGGGGCCTCCACCACCTCTCTGGGCAACCTGTGCCAGTGCTTCACCACCCTCAGGGTAAAACATTTCTTCCTTATATCCAGCCTAAATCTGCCCTCCTTTAGTTTAAAACCATCACCCCTTGTCCTGTCACCACAGGCCTTTCTAAAAAGCCTGTCCCCATCTTTCCTCTAGGCCCCCTTGAAGCCCTGCAAGGCCGCACTAAGGTCCCCCCGGGGCCTTCTCTTCTCCAGGCTGAACAGCCCCAACTCTCTCAGCCTGGCCTCGTAGCAGAGGGGCTCCAGCCCTCGGAGCATTTTTGTGGCCTCCTCTGGACCCGCTCCAACAGCTCCATGTCCTTCTTGTGCTGAGGGCTCCAGAGCTGGACGCAGGGCTCCAGGTGAGGTCTCCCCAGAGCAGAGCAGAGGGGCAGAATCCCCTCCCTCGACCTGCTGGCCACGCTGCTGGGGATGCAGCCCAGGATACGGTTGGCCTTCTGGGCTGCGAGTGCACATTGCCGGGTCATGTTGAGCTTCTCATCAACCAACACCCCCAAGTCCTTCTCCTCAGGACTGCTCTCAATCCATTCTCTGCCCAGCCTGTATTTGTGCTTGGGATTGCCCCAGTCCACGTGCAGGACCTTGCGCTGCCTTGCACAGCACCACCACTGCCTTGCACAGGACCACACATCACAGCTGCAGGGCCGGCGTTCAGAGGAGCCTCAGGCGCGGCAGCAGGCAGAGCCTCCTCCGCACTGGGGTTTGCAGTTCAGAGAAAGTCCTTCACCCAGAGCCCCCGCGTTTGCCTCCTGCACCAGGCGAGGGTCAGCGTGGTGCCAGCACCAGCCCTTCCCCAGGGGCTGCCAGACCTCCTGCCTCGTTTGCAGAAACATCATCACCATGCTTTGCATGCGGTAAACAGAACTAAATTTGCAATAAAATCAATGAAATTCTATTTAGCTACTCTAGGGAGGCAACTATGGCACACTTAAAATTGTAGAATTTAATTAATTTTCCTTATTTATATTCTGGCCAACAAACTAAGATTCATTTTACTTCGTTAAATTTACTTACACTTACATAGTGGGGCCTGATTGAGAAACACATCAAGTCAACCAGAAAATGTCCACTGACTCCTAACCCCAACTGGTTAAAAATAGCATTAAAATTGCTGTGCGTTTGTTTCCCACCATCTAAGAGGTTGAACAGTCATAGCTGGTTTACTGGATAAACAATAATACTGCAAACTCTCCCATCCCCTGTGTCCTCCCTCGGAGCGTGGCAGCCACCCGCATGTCCCTGGGGCCGGAGGACCAAAAAAACAAACAAAAAAAAAAAATTGAAAAATAAAGTTCCCTGAACATATTATGAAAAATAAAAAAAAAAAGCACGCATTTCTCTTCTCACTGACAACATACTTAAAATTTTCTCTAGTGCAAGAGAAATGCACACAAAGTAGCGTCACTCGTTGCATCTTTCCATCTTTTACATGGACCTCAACAAAATTTGCTCCTTTGTACCGCTCTCAAAATCCCCACAATGTTTCTGGTGGGTACCAGCGAGCAGTTCAGGAAAGATGCCTTTGCGTCACCGTACCTTGAATTATTTTGCATTGCAGCAACATTACATCGTATTAAGCCTTGGCAACGCATGCAAAGTTCCTAATGGCTTAATTGCATAAATAAATTTAAGGAAACAACAACAGCAGCCACCAAAACAATGTGTTCCTTCAGCTCTGATTTAAAACTGACGATCGCAAACAGTAATTCCCGTCCGTTCATCTTCTCCTGGAGGGGGGCAATCTAACGACTCCTTCTTGAAACTATTACGGTATCCTTGCAAGACCTATTTCTTCATTTCAGGCAATTTGGTTTCTTCTTCTAAGACTTCTGCTCCACTTACAATATATCAAGTTTAGCTAAGACTCTGCTTTAAGCTACAGAAATCTCAACTAAATTTGAATCTGCAACAGAAAAAACATGAAGCAGGAGAATCCCTTATTGAAAAGTCTCCGGGGGGGCAATGGCGTCTCTTGTAGCTAACGAGGAGGAGCTGAACGGATTTGAAGTGAAAGGTTTGAGCAAGGGTGTGAAACACACACACCGACAGACGGAACTGCCCCCAGGCTAGGGATCGTGCTTCGGGAACACTGGTGGGCAGGTTAGCATCTCAGGAGCCGTATGGGAAAGGAGACCTTTCCCCTGTGGGTCCCCCGTGGTCCCGTTTGCCACAGGTGGGAGGCATTTAGCCCGAAAAGCAGCGAGCAAGACCTGCAGAGATCCCACCAGTCCTGCCGCCATTACAACCCCTCGTCTTAGGCCTGAGATCAGGAGAAAGTTAGGGCATCCACACCCCGCCAAGGCAGGATTTCGAAACTCCTGAGACAGAGATTAAAATATTATGAGGCTGGCCGAACAACCGCAAAGCGTAAGAGAGGAAGAAAAGTGATGTATAGCGTGCTTTTGGCTGACTCTCCGCCTGCCACGGCAAGAGGGCCGCAGCACGGTGGCCCACCACAGCCCAGGAGGCCCGTCCTGCTGGGGAAAGAGCAAAATGCGACCAATTCAGACAAAGTTCCTCCAAGTGCCTTTGCTTTCTGCAGGGAAAATCGCTAACTGCTATATTAGTATTAATCTTCCAAGTATCAGCAGCGATATCTGCCTAGGTCTGCTCCACTTGCTTGTCTTGAATGGGGAAAAACCGCCCCGCAGGTATTTTAACAGTGTAAATGCTATTACTAACATGTGAAATCTGATTTAGACTCTCTCTACAGCAGCGCACTGGCATTTTTCGAAGAAAAAAAAATCCTACTCCTTGTTTTAACAAGCAGTTAAACATATAGTAAATTAAGTCTGACTTTCATGACATTTACCAAGCGAACAGTTGGGCATGAATGAAAGGATTTGGGTTGTTTGTCTTTTCTAACTACTACGTGAAGTATTTAATTAAGTTTTTGCTATTGTCCTTATCTTGATATTACGTTCAAGACCCTGAACCAGTTTCTTCTGGTTCACACTGGAGAAAACAGCTGTTCACCCAAGAACATGGCGTAAGTGAAGCAGGACTGATTTGTAACTGGCACCAGCTTGGCCGTAGGATTCTTGCAAGAGATAAGATGAAGTACCACAGCAGCACATTCCCTCTGCAACGGTATTTTTATCCCGCCAGAAGATCTTCCCTTCTACTTCTTGTTAGTCATGTCAGTGATATTCCAGGAAAAGGAGGATTAGAGGTGTCTTTTCCTATAGATACATAACATAGGCGCAGACAGACTTCATCTTAAGGCCTTGGAAATCACCGTCTACTTGTACAGACTAACCGCATCGTGACCCATAAAGCCAGTTCAGTCCATCCACACATTTGCATCAATAAATTCTCCATGATGGACTTTATTTTTCAATGGGGATCGTGTAAAAGATTTGCAATATCAACAAATTCTGCCTGATATCACTCTGCCTCTCCTTCTCATGCAATATGTTTGCCTTGGTAACCCAAAAAAATGGCTGATTTTTCACACAAACAGTAAGAACCATCTTAGGAATGATCATCCCGTTTCTTACAGAGTCTTAATTGGGCAGCTGAGCACTTGCAGTTTCCAGCAGAGATTTACTGTCCAACACGAGGAGAAAATTGATACTCATTTAAATGTGATCTCTGGCATTATTTTAGCTCAGAGACCCACTGTACACACATGCCTTCCCTTGCACGTGCCAACCCAGATATGAAACAGAAAAGTAATTTTATGCTGAGTATTAGCTCGAGTAGGAAGTTATCACTTTAATAACTATAAACATTCATTTGCTTGCTTCGTTACACAGCATTAAAGCTGGGCAGATCATTTACAACAAGCTTGTTAGAACTACTCGGTATTCAAAGTCAAGCCTGTTTTATTGCGAGACACGTAGGACACCCAGGAAGGGGAAAGAAAAGCTTCCTGAGTAGATGAACATCACAGTTCTGGTTGGAATATTTGGAATTGCTCGTTTGATTTTCCAAAATCATTACTTCTTGCTCACCTAAGATCTAGGAATTCCGGTATACATAATGGCTAGACTATCCTAAATAATAAAAATGCACAAGGAAAAACACCGCTGAGTGAATCATCTTAATGATGGGAATGAGTACCTGGGGAAACAGAGCCCTGCGGAGCGCGCCCGGACCGGCAGAGCAGGAAGAAACGATCCGAATGCCCAGAACTGCACAAGCTTTCCAAGTATTTACTCACCGGATTACATTTTTTAATTAATCTTGTTAAGAAAAGAAAGAAAAGCGTTGGTAGTCTCTGCAGAGGTTCGACAAGTTTCCTCAGCCCAGCTTTTCCGACCCCCCCATCCCCATCAGCTGGGCGCTGGGAGGAGATGAGCAGAGCCAACCTCCAGGTACCTGGGAAGTGCGAGAGGTGTCTAACCTGACTCCTTAATTTCTTACGTTCCTTTTCCTGGGAAAAAAAAAATTTCTTCCAGACAAATTTTATCTCGCCTCACTCATTCAATCTCACCTATGACGGCAGCAAGAAAGTGGGGAGGGAAGATGTTCGGCTGAGCGTAAGGGTTTCACAGCAGTAACTCTGCTGCCACGCTACCTTTCCCCGACGTGCGCTGAACCCTTACCAAGTGCTGCGACCACTTTGAAATAGCCATCGCCGCTGTTTGCTGGGGAAGAGAAGCTGTTTCTTCCAAAAAACACCATAAAAAATAATGGAGTAACCGTTGTTATGAAAATGTGCTTCATATCCAGCAGAATTTGCTAATGAAGCAAGCTGACAGACACATGAAAGAGCATGTAGAAAAATGCTGGCATTAAGGGCTGTTTTTAACATATAATGCTGCTTGGCCGTTAAGGTACTGATAGGAAAAATACTTAGTCACTTCCCAGCTGTTCTGTGGCAGGCTAAAACATTAAATTTAAACAATTAAATAATTCTGAAAGCAAGGGAACAGGTGGCAAATGGTTTATATGGCAGATGGTGCCTTTTTTAATATTTGTACTCACTGCTAATTTACAGAGTCCATAACCCCAGACTCATATCTTACCTTTTTCACTTGAATAATTAAGAAATCGTATGTGAGGGTAAGAAAATAAACACCCCAATTCTTAATACAGTAGCCATAAAAGTGGTGTTAGAGACTACTACATATCCAATACCTCAATTACTCCACATAACTGTTTATATTCCCAAAGTTCATGGCATTTTGGTTTTTTTAAGATAGAGTCCTCTTCAAAGACTTGGCTTGATAGTGCTGGAAAATTAAGTTTTCTCTTTACCAGCAGAGCAAATAAGCATGAAGATGCAGCCCAGATCACTGAGTAGCTGCACCTCCACAAGCTCCTGTTTAGTCTTTATGTTAAATCTGGCACAAAAACGAAGTTAACAGCAAGACTGACATTAAATATTTAAGGGAACATTTTGCCTGGTACACGTATGAGCAGAACCACCAGCAGATGAAAAAAGAAGAAAGGAAAAAAAAGGAACGAATAACCCAAAACAGAGCTCCAATACCATTGCTGGAACCTTCTCCATTTTAACTCATTGATGTGAAAACAGTTGACCCCGTGCTCAGCAGACAGCCTAGAAATATTCTGCTAAGACCCTTCTCACTGCACGGTGTTTCTGAACAGCTCCACCCCAGGTACTTGGATTTCATTCTAGTGAACGTCCCCACGCACAGTCCCCAAGACAAGGCTGTCCCCAGCATGGACCATCGCAACAAAACCCATTCCGAGGGAGAACTGAACAGCAAGTGTGACGCTTCCCCAGGCTGCGGGAGGGATGGAGGAGATCCTCCATGCGCGACCATGCTCCATGCGTGACCACGCTCCAGGCCCATCCCTGCACCACCAATGACCTCCAGGCTCCACTCTGCTTTGAATCTCTTCCTACTGCTGCTGCTTACGAGCTTTTACACCCCCTCTTAATCCCAACTGATGGAGACTAGAGGTATTCAAAAAACGTGAATTTTTTCAAAGAAGCGTTGCTTAAAACACACTTGCTGCTTGCAAACAATTTAACTTAAATCACGAGGTTCTCTAGAAAGAAGACGAGCAAAACGATCATTTAACAAAAGAGCTAGAAAGGGTCCAACACCTTTTGGGATGCAAAACTTTCAGAAAGCAAAAGTTGCATCCTGAAGGTCACAGTGCCACGTACCAATGTCAGATTCAGCCTGCTGGCTTCCCTCTCTTAAGGATGACTTTTTTTTCCCCCAGGGATAAGGGTATTTGCCAGTATTGACAATTTGGGGTTTTTTTCCCCACCAGACACTGAGGATTAAAGCCCATTAAAGAGAGAGTTCACATGGCTGCATTAGATACGCAAGGATGCCTCAGTGAACAGCTTAGGAATGACTCCACTGCCAACATTTTCACGTTTGTTTAGTCAACAGGACCGATATTGTACCTCCAGCTTGGCTGAGGCTTGTCTCAGGTCATCACAGATAAAACGTAAGGTAAAACAGCCACATCTTATCCTCCAGAAGCTGCCAGGTGATAATTGCAGCGTGAAGCGGTTTAGGTTACGCACTACCACCCTGAACATCCCTCTCTCCAAGAGCGAGCGCTGGCTGACCGCAACACAGACCTCCCTCAAAACCGACCGCCGGAGCCTCAACAGCGCTTGAAAGAACATGAAAGTGGTGCCAAAGAATTAATTTTATCATCGCAGGAGCCCCTAACAATTACAGCTTTAACCCCTTTCAGAAGGAAGTCTAGTCATAACATTCAGGATACTCATCATTAGAAGATGGCTAAATCAGCATTTTTTCTGGCATTGCTCCACGTACTGGATGGAAGACACCGCGCGGACCTTCTCTCTTACCAGCTTAAAACCAGGAAACCTGCTCCAGCCCAGCTCTCCGAGGGGCTGCCGCCACCACGCCGCGTTTCTGGCGTGTTAGAAGCAGAGCTTACCGTAAGGGAGCGATACCAGACACCGGGCTAAACCCAATGGAACCTCAGTAAAAGAAAACAACCACATCAAAGACCCCGTCAACAAAGGAAAACTGAAACATTTAACATTGTTTAAAAAACACCAGGGGAAAAAAGGGACTTTTGTAAACAAAAATGGCATCAATGCAGCATGCTCAGAGTTTGTGGGAAAACGCTACAATTAATTAAGACATAATCCTACATTCTGGCGGACAGAAGACAGAATAATAATCTGGCAACTGTACAAATACTTCACAACTATATTACAGAACTGATCACCACGGGACTGGTCTTGAATGGTTTGAGATCAGCAGTTTTGAGACAGGAATGGCTGAAGAGGAGAAATCTGGAAATCATCTAAGGGGCATCAGTTTTCATCTGCAAAAATTTCAAGTATCATATTCCTCCAGAAACTAATTAAGCCGCTTTCTGGAACAGAATGCTGGGATTTCCCCCACGTATTTCCACACCATTTGCCTTTTTTTTTTTTTTTTCTTTTTTTCCCCAGCCAGATGAGAAATGGCTAACCAAACCAAACCAGCCTAGAAAAGCGAGAGCAGAAGGAGAACGCTTTCTTCCAGCTGTTGGAAACAGAAGCCCAGAGCCCCAAGACCTCCCATTACATCTCCCTGGGGCACAGCCATAGTTCAAATAGACTTTTGACTTTACAGCCTACTTTAATTTTTATTTCATTTTTAAATTTTATTTAATTTTTTATTTCAACTTTTTTCTGTAATGTCCTGGAGCCTCGCTGTTTCCAGGCACCGTTAGCTTTCACATCACATTTAGTCCACATTTAGCTTTATCCTTCTGCAACACCACATACAAGGATTTCAAGATTTTTCAGTCTTATCAAACACTTACTCCCTATTTGTAGATGTGACCCTATGGCCGTTCAAGTCATCAGCAAAGCCCCCGCAGGTTTTACTGAGCTGGAGTCAGGAGACCAGGGGCTTGGTGGCCTTCTCACGCTCCAGTCCATAGGCAACCTGACCACTGACGTGGTTTTTGAAGGGTAGGGAGGAATAATGTGCCTTTCTGGTGGCTAAGAAAAACAGATTTGCTCTAGCTAGTACTACCAAATAGTAATGAAAAAAACCCAAAACAACAACAAACTCCAATACACACGTTCTCCCTGCACATCGAAGTCAAGATTTTTTAGAGTGCAGGTAGGACTGGGGAAGGAGAGACACAACATCGCTCTGACTCCTCACTTCCAGAAAGTTACTTCAGCAGCGACTTAACTCCTACACAAACTGCACAACGCGTTCACACAGCTCCGAATCAGGGCAATGGCAGAAACCATCTTTTATAGATCAGAAACCACTGCTGTCCATCGTACGAGCAGTAAACGAACCCAAAACGAGAACGACACTGGTATTCAATTTCAACCCCCGCAGCACCAAGACCAGGTTTTGTAATATCAATTTATTCACATGACCACTTCATACTGAAATTCAGCTGGGTCTCTGATTTTAATGCATATTAGCAGTTTAAATGTCAAGTCCAGAAGCATTAAGAGCAGAAAATTCATGTCCTATACTAGGAGGGACTGTGGCTACAGCGAGCTCTTGGGCCGAAGGAAACATCTTACGGCTGACAACAGAAACATTTCCAGCCCACTGACCCCCAGGATGGATTTTAGTAACTTCTGGTCCGGGTGGGCACGCTGTGCTCCGAGCTGGCACTTGGCCTCAGTACAGAGGTGCCGAGCCCTTGACATAAAACCAGGGGATATACAAACACTTGGGTATGAACTACTCAGGGTGAGAAAAAGTTGGGTGTCTCTGGCTTTTTTCTTTTTCTTCCCCCACTTGTTCACTGGTGGTCAAAGCCTTGCCTGTATTTTCATTCTGCATCACGTTGTAACATGCAACCATAGCTCTCCAGAAGATCACAGACCACTTCATGTAGAGACAAATCGTTTCCTCAACCTTAAATATAAGGTGTTTTGTGTTTCTTCTTTTCCATAAATTTATTTCATCGTTAAAAGCTTCTAAGATCAGCATGGTGCCAAACTAATACCTGACAGCAAAAATGATTACAGAAGCTTCTCCCACCACAGAGCCAAGGGACCAGCGCATCCCACCCTCGCCTGCTCATCCCCAGGGCCGAAGACCCAGCAGGATCCTTCACAGCATCCCGCAAGGGGAAAGGCTACAAAAGGCTTTAAATTCCCCAAATATCTTGTACTCCATTACAGCTCTACTTCTGATTTTCTTTTACAAAATGTAAAAAAAATTGTATTAAAATGAACTTGCAAAAATTACCAGAGCATTCCCACGTACTTTGAGTTCTCCTTAATCTGCGGGACCTGGCACTTTGCTTCAAGGAAGCTCCAAGAAATTCCCGCTGTGAGGCCAGAAAAACACCGGAGCCTGGATCCTCGCCTGGCCAGCGCCCGCTGCCGTACCTCCCCAGCAGCCAGCTGTGGTTCACTAACTTGCTATTTCTTACCAACTCACTAAGTTTACTAATTAGGCTGGCAGAAAATAACACAGCCACACTGTAAGGCTGCAAAACTAATCATATAAAAGGCCTCCTTAAGAGTAAATATTCAATTATAAGATTATTGATTGAACAAACCGCTGTGATTAGAAACACACTACTGCACAGGCTAGCAGTATAACACCCATCCCCGGTGTAATCAATTAACAGCGTATAACTAAGCGCACAACGTCCAGCCTTATAGGCACCAATATACACGTAGGTTTAAGTTGGGAATAATTTAATCTTTTGTTCCCTAAGTTCATTCCTATTATGTGAACATCGCCTGCATAAACTTCAGACAAGGAGAACATGCAAAGTTCATTAATTACCACGTTACTTTATAAATCAAACATGGATAAAGAAAAAACGCCGCTGCCCGCAGGGTCCACAGATTACGCTATCTCCGAGAAGTATTTCTCTTCGAAAACAATAAGTCATCTTTAATAAACACCAACGCACGGACGTTTTTAACCAAGAGGCCACCAGGGTTACAAAGCATGGGACTACCTGTACGTTAGATCACGCTCTGTTGATGCTTTCCCAGCCATTAACTCATATGACAAGAGACACGTGTTTTTGACAGCAGAGAGCTGCCTTGGGCCCACTGACCATTTTTCCTGCAAGTTAAGTTGAACCCAGGCTCAGCACCTCGCCCGCCGCGTTTCGGGCAGCCCCTCCGTAGCCCCAGCGCGCACGGAGCACACGCTGGGTTTAAGGCTTCTGCGTGTGCTTCTCGCCCCTTTTCACTCACGCCCACGCAACGCCTGGCTCCTTCGGCAGCACTTACAGAAACCCTCGCCCCTTTTTTATCAGGTAGCCACGGCCGTGCCTTCCTGGGCCCAGGCAGAGGGTGCCAGCCCAGCTGCAGCGTGGTCCCTGCCCAAGGGCACGGGAATTGCTCCTTCCCCTCCACCCAGCCCCGCACCGGCCCGGGAAGCTGTTCATCAAGCCCGTGTTGACAAAGATAATCTAAACCCAGCACCTTCGAGTCCTCCTCTCCGCCAGCACAATAAAAAGTAATTTCATAAAAATGTTTTATGTAAGCCTTTGCAGAGGCACTAGCCTTCCCTCCAGAGATGGTGATTAATAGAGAAAAACGGTTAGCTGAACCTCCACTTTATTGTACATGGACCGGGCATTTTCAAGCTTTCTTTTCTAAAAAGCTACTATATATTCCGTAGGAGAAAACACCCAGAAGTGTGTGGTTTACTGTGAATGACTGATAATAGGATGATCGCTGAGGCACTCAAAGCGTGATATTTGATAGCCTATCATACACTCATTCGAAAGGAAAGCAACAATTATCATGGCCTGACATGTTTATCATTGCGGAGCCGAGCCAGTTATCAAAGTGGCAGAGCTTCCCGGCATTATAATATTCGGTCACGTCCAACACGCTTCACGCGGAGCTCACCTCCGCAGCTGTAAATCAAAAGTCCTGCGCCGGCTCCTTCCCAGATCGCCCGAGCATCTCGGTTCAGGCAAGAACACATCTGGCAGGTAATTCTGGCTTGCAGCACAGATCAAGAATGATTTTTTTCCCCTTTGGATTCTCCTCCAAGACGCTCACTTACGAACAGGCAAAATGGTTCCTGTGGGTCACGTAACACTCCGTGGGAAGCACCACCACCTCCCGGCCCTACAGCGGCCACTAACTCTGCTGTCCGTTCTTATTTCAGTGCCGTCCTGTCTCCACAAAGTCTGAAAGACTCCTACCTTTACTCCTACGGGTCAGTCTGCTCTTCAGACTCCCTACAGGCAAAAACGCTGCCGTACGCCTGGCAGGCATTTAGCTGGGGGATTCTAACGACTGCTCAACAGGAACAATAAATTACTGAGATATTTCTCATACAAAGATTTCATCTGAACACCAAAAATCATAACTGCATACCTTCTGCAAAATTCAATCTCACTGCGTCTTGCTGTGTCACACTTCAAGCACCAAAAAGATGGAAAATGCACCCTAATTTAAATTTTTAACTTAATTGGTACATAACATTTCTAAAGTATAGCCTTAAGCATTCAAAGAACAGTTTCAAAAATTATCCTAAAGACTTTAAATCAGTCAGACACCGACAGCAAGTCGGGGATGCCATGGTACTTCCCCCGCTGCCCTATTCAGAAGGCTGTTACACGCAGCCATGGCAAGGAAACAGCGTTTTTTCCAGCAAGCGACCACATCTAAACCTATCAGAAAAAAAATACAAAACTACGGCTACATTCTTCTGGCATATTTTACAATTATAAGCACCCAAACAGTCTACTTGAGTCTTAATCAAGTATCACCGTATGTCGAGCAGATACCTTTCAGCTGCCAACACCGCAACCTGAGGACCTGCTGCAAAGACCTGGTGCCACTACGAGCACATTTTCTTACCGAAGCCACCAAGGTGGCAGAGGACGCAGCTCCGTTCACCCACTGCCTGCAACCGTCACAGCGTACACGAACATTGCAAACGGAGGTGGAGTTTTGAACTCGCTCTTAACACACAATGTCAGAGAACACCTCTAAGCAGCACCAGAAAAAATAACTTTAATTCTGGATTACAGTAATGCCACCTATATCCCCGGAATATTTAATTTACCAAAGCATACCAACAGCAAAACTCATGCTCAGAAGCCCCTCTCTGTTGCAAAGTAAACATCAAAAGCTGCTCATTGCTGGCACCAGGAGTGACCTTACCTGGAAAAGGCGAAGCCAAGACAGGAATTTTGATAGGGGAGAAGGTCAGCACGTGGCAGGGCTGGACGCTTGGCGCCGAAGGTCCCTGGGGGACTTCAGGCTCCACCGACACCATCGCGGTGGTGGCTGCGGTGGCCAACGCCAGGGTCTGGTTGCCGCCGACCGGTTTAAGGCTATTCTGGCAACCACCTGTGGAAGAGTGAGATACAACAGATTTAATTTTTAATTGGAAACCGGTGGATTTACCTAAGATTATGCGTTTTCAGCATTCTCAATTTCAACGCAAGATGGAACAAAAGTCTGCAACATTTCCCACCTGGCCTCCGCTGTTTGCATGTCCCCCTTAGTGAGACAGGGGATTTTGAATATATTATTTAATATATTTTCTAAGAACTCTCAAAGCCCCTTTCCTAATTATTATTCTTAAAGTCCTAGCTTGTGGTTGGTGCATTTTTAGATATTAAAACCCCATATATGTGAGCATACCATTATAACCTAGAGGGACAAGACAGTAATGAGTCATATATAAACTGTGCAGAGCTATTAAATTTAAATGAAAAAAAAACCTCAGTAAAAAAGTCAAATATTTGAACACATCGGTCGGCATTTTCTTCAGCTCCTACAGCTTCAGAACCATGCATGCCCACCTTTATTCTGACTTTTCCTAAATAGAAGTTCTCTGATTTCAAATCTGAATGGTTTTGTTAGTTGCTCTACTAACCATCCAATGTTAGCTATTCGCCTGGCTGTCCTCCTGTAACACACATGCAGATACCTGAGCTTTACAAGTTTTACGTACTAGCATCCTTCATCTTGAAAACACTCCATCCAGGAAACTTCCAATGGTTTCACACGGGAGTTCAGAAGAAGTCCACCAAATCTAGGCTCAAACGCACTTTCGACTACGTAACATTTACCTTTAAGTCTAACAAGCTTGGGGGGAAGACCTTTAGAGCTCAATCTTGGCTAAATATGTTAAATAAACAAGAAAATGAGTAGTAAAAATCTTAAGGAGAAAACCTAATTTGACAAACACCAGCTGTTACTCCCTCTACACTGAGCTATGTATTCAAAAATTAAGCAATCATTAGCTTATTATGTCATTTAGCAAATGTCTTCAGTTCATGTGGAAATCCTTCAGGCAACAAGAGCCAACTGTAGCTCTGCAAAAAAATCACTATTTGATCAGGCTCCTCACTTCTGGCATTCTGTGAGTTTGCCCGATTTCCTTCTCTACGTGCGTATCTGCGAGGAAAATGGGGAATGGGCCTGTGCCCATGGGAAGCGTGACCATCGGGGCGTTGGGATGGGTGATGCAGCCCCTCTGCAACACCGCTGCTCTGGGTAAGACCCCTGCAGCTGAGCGAGCCCGCTCAAGGTCGTGTTCCCCTACACAGCTACGGAGCCCAGACGCCTCACCCAGGCTTTTCCATCCCGCTCCGGCTTCAGACACCTGAGAAGTTTTGACTTTCAGATGCCAAATGCTGCTTTGCTCTCAGCTGGCGTTGGGGAAAAGAGTGGTCAGTGGTTTTTGGAAAGGAACCTGCTTTGGTTGCAGCTAATTGGGGCTCCTGAGGCCATCTATTATACTAACTTCTGGCAGCTTTGCTCCTAACTCTTTATAAACAATTATTTGCCAACAAAATAAGCTCTGCATTAGCAAAACAGAAGTCAAACATTTTCAGTAAGCCTCACAAAAAACCCCTTCTATTATTTCTACTGTATTTGTCAATGGCAAGAAGAATTCGCTGCAAACACCTGCATATGCACTAAGTAACAAGCACACAGGCAAAAAAGCCCCACAAATATTAAAGTTTTGATCACTCAACCACGGATAGATGAAAAACAGACTATTCTGCCAGAGTCACAANCAAAGGAAAATTAAAAAAAAAAAAAAAAAAAGAAAAAAAAAAAATCAGTGTCCAACTAATGCAACTGTTTAATACAAGTTTATTGTTTATTCACCCGAGGACTAGCACCGACTGGTTAGGTTAGGTTAAACACCTGGCCTCCAAGAGCCTGCACTCAATCCTAATTTGAACTGTCTGCTGTTGGGAAAAATCCACAAAACATCTTCTGTAACGCTTATGAAAACTAATGTTTTCCAGAAAAAGGACTTTTCTACTGGCTTCCTACAGGGTACATGAGCAGAAAGGTTGTTTACTTCTCATTTAATTCTTTTATTTCAGAGAAGAAGATGCAATTTCCCCAAAGAGCCCAGGAAAGCAGCAAAATAATGCAAGCCCTAGTAGCTTGGACAGCCAGCCTTCCGCCAGCACAGATGAGTAACGCTCCTGAAGCAGGGCTTCCTTATTAAAGTTTCATCAATTCCCTTATTAAAGTTTCATCAGTCAGTTGAAAGAGAAGTTTTGGTGATTTCCCCACCTTTGATGAAGTTCTGTCTCCCTCTCTCCTGCTAAATAATTCCGTGAAGAAAGGACTACCCCTATAATTGTTAATACTTGAGAGGCGAGCACCGACAGGGTGTCTGGGGGTCATCAAGCCCATCAACTGAACAATCATCTCAGCAATTTATCAACCTCTAGCATAACATATGATTTGCCAAAGCAACTGGAAGCTGGCCCAGGACATGACTTGTTGAGAGCTAGGGACTTTCATCTGCAGTCAGTCTAGCTGTAGAGAAGAAGTTCTTCTCAGAAACAAACCAGATTTTGCTGTAAGTATTTCCAAAAACTTCTTGAAAGGGTTTTTTAGAATCATCATTAATCACCCCACATTTACATGAATTTCAAGAGTCAAATGCCTTGAAAATAGTAGTGAAATGCTATCATCGATATACCCTTGAGGGACAGAAAAGCTGCAAATTTTTTCCTAGCAATGGTGGTTTCCCCAAATCTGTTTTTGCCAAGCCACACCACATCCTGGGCAGTAAGGTACTCCTCGCCTGCTGAAATAACAAACCCCGCTTCAACGTCCTTCCCCAGCCTTCCAGCTCTGCTCTCCTCAAGCAAACAGATTAGGGGGAGACACCCAAGATGGGTGGCACATTTTGGTGTGAAGCAATTGAAGAGCAGAGAGCAGTGAAGAAGCAACGAAGAGATTATTCAGAGATAATTACCCATGGTGGTGAAATGCGGTGAAGGCACTGGAACCAGGCGGCAAAGCCATCTCAACAGATGACACGCAATTGCCAAATATCTACCTGCTAACATCCGTGTGGAAAAGGGTCTACACACACAGGTGTAGAAGAGGGGCTGTTTCTGTTGTGCCTTCTCTTCTAGCACAGCATCATCTACATGAGTTTGTGAAGCCAGCACACGGCTCGACAGAACAGCACAACCTCCACTGCCCAAAGCCAGCGTTTCCTTCCCGGGGTTTTCAGGACACTGAGAGCCGGCTGTGAGCCTTCCCCACACAAGTACGCAAACCCGACAGACAGACAGACACGGTGGTCCTATGGCAGACGCTAAATCACACAGCACGGTGCACTGCCCTCAAGTAGTCTCCATCAGCTGCCAGGGAGGAAGGAGACCCTCCGCAATACAAAGGACAACCCTGCTGAGAACCCACCAGACATATCGCGTCCCGCGCAAAGCGTGCTCAACGTCCTCCCCAAAATCTACCAACTCCTCTGCTTCCCTGCTCTGCACCAGTGCCCTCTCTACACTGGCGACCAGAGCTCACCAAAGCTGCCTTTGGGCTACTGACATTGTCTAACACATTAAAAATTGAAACCACGAGATTTTCCTCCTTGAAGGAAAAACACCCAAAAGAACAGAAATTACTTTATTTAACAAGACAAAAGTAAATACTAAGACTTGTGAGATACCAAGAGCCACTCTTACCCAAAAAGGGTAATTCAAGACCTTCCCTTTCAGATAAAGAAGTTATCGGTACCGTGAAAACTTACTGTACAGACAATGTAATGAGTTTCAAATTGCACTTGATTATTATAGTCTTTCAGTCTTTGTCTTCTGTTTTGCCTACAGGAAAACACCTTTACCAAAGGGTTATGAATATCTTTCCCAAAAGACCCACATTAAAAAAATAAGAGAGGAAAAAATTTAAAGCAGGTTAAAGACCTTTTGAACTTTTCATCTGTCTTGGAGAAAGAAGTATCAATACACACGAGTATAACGTTCCTTGTAGCTTTTTTTAATGATCCAATGAATCGCCAGGTTTTGCTTATCCTTTCAGCCCATGAGCTACTGCGAATGCCCAAAGGCCCTGCAAGAGCTCTTCTGCATTAGGAGGTCCTCCGTCGGGTGAGGACCAAAGGACCCCAACACAGACACTGACCTGGCTGCCTCTTCTTTTTCGCCCGGAATAGCCCAAAGACACAATTATAACACAAATGAATTTCCACTGCAACGTGCTGATCTGTCTCTAGCCAAGTAAACTCGCACCAAGCATATGGAACCGCACAGCACTTGATTTCCCTCAGAGCTTTCCAACCACCAAACCTCCTGTTCCAGCGCTGTTTCCCACGCCAATCTGCGGTAGTTCAGCATGGGAAAAAGACAGCAGAACTCAACGCTACTAGGAAAAATCACACCAAGTACTGAGTAGCTTCCTAAGGGATCTGAAACGTTTTTCATGTATATTTAAAATAAAAAATACTTAGAAGGGTTTCAATTTAAATGTGTATGCTATGGAAGTCATATAAAATTAAACACCAATTCAATTAAATCGAAGTTAAATACTTTGACCCCAGACTTAATAAAAGTTAGTAATGCTGAAGTCCTAAACCTCACCCATAGAAGGATGGACACCATTCTCACTTCTTTTTAAAGCAATATGCAAGCTCCTTATTTTTATTCCTAAACCAACCGATCCCTAACACCCTGACTGCCTGCATCCCTGTTCCTTTTGGGTTTCCCTGCCGCCCGCCCTGGCCTCTGGCACAGCTCTGCTCTTCAGGCACCCACACCGCTGCCCAAACTCTGTTACCGAGTTTGCTGCATCCAAGCACTGCTCAGTCTCAGCTGTTATTTAAAAAAAAAAAAAAAAATTTTAAGAGTCCATCATTTGTGATTACAAAGCCATTTCAGAAACGTCCACTGAATCTCAGCTATGCTGCCCAAATCAGCTCCAGCCTGGGACGGAGGGTCTGCAGGATAACATGGCCACAGCCAGCCGACCCCTCCGGTCCAGCCCGCTGGCGTGGGACCTGCGCGCGGTGTCGGGCTGCAGCGCGCCAGCCCGAACGCAGTACGCTTTGATAAGCGGTAGGCACGCTTGTCACAGAATAAATTCCCTGCTCAGCTATTGCTGCCAGACGGGTCACAAGGAGGGAGCAATAATGAAGAACTGCCATGGCAGCTCCATCGCACCCGCATCCCCCGTACGCACCAGCCCGGGGAGACAGAGATCATAACCCAGCCTGGCGAGGACGCCGTCCCGGCACCGCGGCCAGCTTAGCTCTAAGGCAACAGCCGTCACAAAATACTTAACGCTGCTTCCAACGATGTACGAAAAAACAGCTCCAAAAGAAAGAAACAAAAATCAAAATGTGAATTATTGTTTATTATCCCTTATTCCCTTTCCCTTCATCTGTAAACTAAGTGGTTTAGATATCAGTTCTTTATTAGACTGTTATCAGAATTAAAACTGACAACAACTGTCTTTTGATGGAGAGGGGAAAAAAAAGAGGGTAGTTGAAATAGGCTAAAATGACTTCTTGTTGCTTGATCCTCCCTCCTTGAAGACGAACCACTAGAAGGGGGCATACCCCAGCAAAACCTGTGTGCAGATGGGTGGTTTCTGCCCTAGCCCCCCGTGCCCTCCCAGCCCCGCTGCTGCGGGGAGGCACCGCTACGCGGCCACCGGCCTCCGCAGGGGGAGGTCCTGCTCTCACCACCTTCTCTCCACCAACAGTGGTCAGCTCATCTATTAAAACACAAGGTTTAAAAAAAAAAAAAAACACAACGGGGCAAAACCTGACGATTTACAGAAGAAAACGAGCCTTCTCTGCTTGTTTTCCCCATTCCTCCTGGCCGGCAGGGCTGTGCCCGCAGCCGGCAACAGAACCGGCCACCCTGGGCCTGGGTACGGCAGGACACAGAGAGAAAAACATTTTCTCTAAAGTATTTCAGCCATCATTTACAAATCCGGTATTTCTGAAAACTCTACATGTTGGATTGTTTGCAGAGCTGATAAAAATTATCACTTACATGTAAAAAATGATAGCTAGGATTAAAAGGCTACTGATTATATAAATGTTAAGTTTGAAGACATGAGTTTTTTAATAATACAGATATTTATACTACATACAGATACATGTAAATACACTGGCTTCAGCACATCCAAGGAGATGCTGGTTTGGTTCGGATGTTCCTCTCCCAGGGCTGAGAAGAGGGGGCTGCCACTGGCTCCCTCTGGGCAGACGACCAGGGGCAGACGCTCCCTGAACTTAAAGGTTGAATTCTCAACTTTCTCAATAAATTGTCCCTCACACTGGTAGCAGATCAGATGCAAGATGCCAAGTGAAGAGAGGTTTAAAAAAACAACAACAAACAAACAACCCAACAAAAAATAAGATCACAAAACCACAAAAAAATGGGGTGGTCCAAGTTTAGTGAGTCAGACGTAAGCTTCATACCCATAGGCATTTTGTGAATATTTGGATTTATTTAATTTTTTTAAAATTTGGATTTATTTTTTTATAATTCCCCATAAACGGATAGCGACTGGGAAGATAAGTTACTTTGATTATTGTTTTATTCATCAATAGGATTAGAAGGCTGTTTGCTACAAGCCCTTGGGCTCAAGCACTAGCTGTGCTCCTCGCTTGCTCCGCTCGGCTCTCTACCATTTAGAAGATATTTCCTGGTACCATAAGGCCAATAGGACCAACACGCTTCGGCAGACTGAGATGCCATTCCAGTTGGGTGCCTTCCCTAGAATAACAGTATCTCTAACAGGAGGAGGAACTGGAAAGTGTTATTTAAACTGAGCCCCCCCTACATAACACCACGCTGTTGGAGTATCTAACGCAGGATATCGCTGATGCCAGGCATTTGGGAAGGCTCACTTGGCTGCACCGGCCAGGATCAGGACAAAAATATCACTTTCTCCCTCAGCAAAGTGCATCCTTGAAATGATGGGCTTGAGCTTTGAAGATGGAGACAGGGTTGCTCCTTGGTTAATCCCCTCCTGTCATTTCTTACACAATCCAAACTTCACTGAGCAGCAATTTATAAACACCCCAGCCACCCAGCCCGCTCGCCAGGGCGAGCCCGCTCCTGCGTGGTGCGGCTGCACCGCGGTTTGGGTGCTCTCCCTCCGGTGCCCAAGAGCCGCCTGGAGTTTCACTCCTGTTCCTGCCTGTACGCGACGCCCCGCTTGGCGCCAGTCGTGATTTTAACGGGAGCTTCCCATGCCTCTTGCAAGGAACTTTGTCTTTTTATCAAGCTCAAATACTTGGAAGACCAATAGCACATGAATTTATAGCACCGGCGCTGATACTCGCAGAAGGCAGACGACTGAGAACCTGCTGGCCCCGCTACCTAAATCACGCGTGGTCTGAAACGTCAGCTGCTGAGCAACCCAAGCAGCATTTATCAATCAATAAAATGAAGCAATGGATCGACTTAAATAGCATGTTTACTCCAGTGCAAAGGAAAACATATTGATATCCCTATCTTCTGTAGCCCAAAGGGAGGGAAAAAAGCTTATTGCCTTTTCCATTTGTAAACTCCAGCTATTGCACGAGTCTGCCAGTAACAGCACCGCTAACAGCTCACTTTTTTGCTCATATGCAATAAATAAAAATACCTGGCTGCTGACAAACAAGAACAGCCTCCGCAAATCCCTGAAAGATCTGGATTTCTTTATAATGAGGTCTTGGGGCCAGGCAGGACAATATTATGAAAGGGTCAGAACTACAAGCCTTTCCCATGAACACATTACACGTAGTTTTATTTCTAAAATTTAAGTGGGGTGGAAAAAAAAAAAAAAATCTTAACTGGGCTAAAGTTTGCACTCAATTTGGGTAGAGAACAGAAGAAGCACCAAAAAAGCACAAACTCAATAAGCAAAACAAAAAATTTGTAAAGGCTGTGATTAAAGCCAAGCATTCCCAGAGACTTAATAAAGTTCATCTCTGCAGCACCTGAATGCTCCACAAATAAAGAGGGTTTTCATGGCATTTCGGGGATATTCAGGTTCCTGCGGTGCTGTTCTTGTTTTACAAACGGGGAGCCCTAGCACGTGCACATTAAACATAGGAGAATCCAACGTGAGAGGCCCCAAACCTGACCACCTATATATACATATGTGCTTCAAATATAAAGCTTGTCTTTACGAAATACAGAGGGTCGGAGGTCCCGTGTCATGTATTTCAAAACTGTTAAAAACATCAGAAAATGGAACCCAAACTTAACACAAAGCAACCACATTTCTTCTTAGATTTGTAATGCCTGAAATTTAAACTGAAGTTACCTAGAAAACTGTATCTGTACATACACGTGTACATGCATACAAATTCTAATACTGACACTTGCTATGAAAAATACTGGCTCAGTTCTGTAAAGGTTAGTGGGATTAAAAGAAAGAAAAGGACGCTAACAGGAAGGATCAAAATTTTAATCAACATAGGATCGGTAATGCTAAAGCAATTTGGTGAAAGAATATAATGAACTCTTCATTCTGGCATTTCTGATTTCAGCACCAATGGATGAAAGACAAAAAATATTGCTACGGAGCAAAGAGACACTGTGGAAATGTAGAGGCAGCGACGAAGCTTTGACTTAGCAGAAAATATTTCTATTGAAAAATCATTCCACAAAAAAAAAAAAAAAAAAAAAAAAAAAAGAGGAAAGAAAATATCCTTCAAGGAAACCAACACTGAAAGTCTTCATTTCAGGTTGGATTGCCTCTGTTACAAATGAAAAAAATACTCTGAGCATTTGGTTAAAGATGAAACTCATTAAAAGGTTTTCACCTCTTCAGCATCTCCTCCCAGCACTCACAGCCCTGACAGTGCTCCCTGAAGGAGACCTCCGAGAACACAATGTGTTTGCCATAACGCATTCTTCTGCACACACCTCAACAGCGACTACTGGAGACACCCACAGTACCAGGGCCAGTACAACGCTCAAGATCAGTAAGAAAATGCAATTTATGTTGAAAGGTGCATGAAAAAAAAAAATTTTAAAAAAATCATAGAATTGTAGAATCATTAAGGTTGGAAAAGACCTCTAGGATCACCCAGTCCAACCATCAACCCAACACCACCATGCCTACTATACCATGTCCCGAAGTGCCACATCTACACGTTTTTTGAACACCTCCAGGGATGGGGACTCCACCACCTCTCTGGGCAGCCTGTTCCAATGCTTGACCATTTGAGGTCTGTCAAACGTTTTAAAATGGAAACAGATGTTCCAAAGTTAGATTTTCCTTTTCTCCGAGTAGAAGTGCAGAAGGCAGCATCCAGGCTCCATTTACCCAACCACCTAGCCAAGGCTCCCATACTACAAACGCTCTATTTTGAAGGCTACGCAAGCCTCCAAACTGCTGCTGAGCAACCACCCACAACTCTAACCCCTAGAAACTCTTGAGGGTATTTATTCAATAAGCCATTGGCAAGACCTACAGAAGCAACCTTCGTTTCTACGCACTTGCAGCACTGGTTGTGGCCAGGACTTGGTTCAGGTGTGGATGGGGAGTCCTTATCGCAGGCTGAGGGTCTCCCTACGGAATTCCCGAGTCTGTATGTAGATGATCTGCTCAAAGCATGATACCCTGAAATGAGCTGCGGAATATTACGCTCTTCAGCAAGGAGCCCAGTAACGACCATTATATTACTGGTTCTACTGGAGTTCCCACACGCTGTTGGGTTTAGCATCGCGCTGGCATTTCCTGGAGAGCCAGCAAGCTTTCAGTCCCTGCAAACGCTGGAGCCCGTGCGACACGGGACTGTGCACACAATTACAGGAGACATTGACTCGCTAACCTTGCATTTCATAGTCACCCTTCAGCAAGCAGAAGGCAAACACGGATTTCAAGGGCTATAAGCTGAAAGCCACCATCTCAACATAACGAAATCACTGCATTTCTTACGACCTCAGTCGGGATGCTGCCCTCGCTGCCCAGCCGTTGCCGCAGCGGCAGCCTGCTGCGGGCTCTGCTCAGGAAGGCTCTGCTCAGCGCTCTCCCACCGGTGGCTCGCAAAGCACTTCTGGGGAACCTCACTTCTTGAAGAGATGACAACACGCTTCCATCTGTACCTCCCGATCCCTCCCTCGCAGGAGGCTGGAGGAAAGGCTTGTTCTCCAAGGTTTCCTGGGAAAACCTTCTTGAACACACCGATAAGAACACACCCTTTGCGAGGAACCACTGTCAGCGATGCTCTTGATAGCCAGCAATGCCAAACTGCAAGAACATACCTTGAAACATTTAACACCGCTTTAATAGCATTGATAACAGTAAAAGCACTGAAGATCACGTACCAAAGGGCTACAGCTGTCATCTAACGGGTGCCACCACCAAGGGGTCCTGACGGTGCTCCCTTACCCCATGTCCAGCGGCCACCGACCACACAGGGCTGTGCACAATGCACAGATGCCATACGGGCAAGCCTGACTCGGGACCAAAACAGCCATGACTTCATCCATGCGGCAGAGAGCACAATGCAGGAGACAAAAATATTAATCCTTTCTCTGCAAAAATATCTAGATGCTGCCTTCCTCGCAAAAAAAAAAAAAAAATAAAAAAATGCAGTATCCAGTAGACATGAAATAAGCTATCATTCCTAGGGGGGAAAACAAAACGTCACCGTTCACTTTAGATACACAAAATGGTAAGTACATAAATCCATGTTTCGCAATATGCGCAAGAATAATAGCTGCTTCCTTTTCTTACAGAAAATAACACCTTCAGTAGCTGGAGCTCGCAGCTGTTAAATTATGTGCATTACCATTCACCAAACTCCAGTACCTCATTCCTTTATCTTTGAAACATTGCTGATACATTGAGAAAACAATTATATCATTACCGATAACGGCGGAAGGCAAACCTGCCGTAAGACAGGCTTTCAAAATGAATACAGCCGCACAGCCTGCAAAAAGCTTATTAACTTCTCAGTTTAAACCACTTAACTAAGCAATTTGCTCTCAGTATTTTTATTACTCTTCATATTAAGTGTAAAGATGATCTAGGAAACGCTTCAAGTACTACCACATCACCTCCTCGAAGCAGGTTCTGATTACGGCTGTAGGGCACCGACGTTGCCGCCCTGCAGTAACGCCACCACTGCGCACACTTCTCTGCACAAGCTCTGGAGTTCGCACGTGGCTGGGGATGCTACTGGATTAGCACTGATTGCATCAATCAGAAAGAAGATTTAAAGAGGGATGAGAAGATTTAGAAAGATGGTTGGGGGTCTTTGTGCTCCTCCCTGCACCTCTCCCACCCGAACGGGAGCTCAGGGGGGGACTGAAGAGGTGGCAGCCAGTGCTGAGCATGCTGCTGGAGGAAGAGTTGGACCCACCTGAAGATCTCCTCTGAAAACAGGCTTGAGCGTGCATACATCATCCAGGGGGAAGAAAATCTTCCTTCCTCCGTGCTACTTACAGACCACAAAGGTGGCATCAGGCTGGGAATGCCCCGTTCTGCCAGGCATGCTTCCCTAACCCGCCGCCAGGTATGCTCTTTCTTTATGTCTGAAACATTGCACGTGATAAAATATGCTTGTTTAAAATATTGAAATATTTTAAACATGCATAAACAAACGATGGGCTGTCGCACCCCTGCACAGAGCACCTCCCTCGCCATCGCGCCTGTCCTTAAAAACACGCCTTGAACAGTGCCTCCTGCCTGGGAACGCAGCTCGACTGTTCCCCGTGGCATCCCAGCGGGAATGCACCAATATCGCGGGGTTTCACCCGGGGCAGTCTCGCTGCCGAGCAGCACTCCAGTTGAGCATCGGCATCGCTGGCAGGAGGAGAAGGCAGCTTACTGCAACGGATTGCTAAAACATCAAAACATGGAACCGATTCGAGTGGTTCAACATGTTTCAATACAGAACAATATTCACTGCTAATTAATCAGCCTGGCAAACGCACACAAACAGCAAGGATCTCTTCCAGCACGCTCTCACTGAATCCCTGCGTTAGTGGCGAAACACAAGAAAACGTCCTGTGTGCTGTACAGGTGCACAGTAAGTGTTTTACAGGGCAAAGACCAGGGCAAGAGGGGCTCTGCTGCCAACCGAATGGACCTTACCTTCGATCTAAGACAGAAGGAAACAGTTGACAGCAAGCCATTAAGAATATCCTAATTCTGAATTTAAGAATATATGTTAGGGGTTTAAACATCAGTAGCATTTTACTTCTTACCCTTTTCTATGCAACAACTGCTATTGTAAATTACTCCTGTAGCACCAAAATGGAGAGATTCAGCTTCCCCGCAATGTATTTTCTGTTCTTTTCCAAGTACAAGGCTTAGCTCTTCTGTTAACAGCTGTGACATACCTGAGTTACGCAGATTAATGGAATTTGTTTCTCAAATATTGTTGCGCATAACTGAGTCTTAATGAGATGATGGATCAATTGCTCTTCTCTGCTGATAGCTGTCTACACAGGCCACACCAAATTCTTAAAATTAGCAGCCAACAGGAGAATTACACACGAACTGTGTCGGCAAGTTCTTGTTTGAAAATAAACCAAGTATGTTGGGAGTGGCTGGCCCCTTCGCTCCAGAAGTCGACAACCAGTTACGGAATAATCTGCTACAATCTTCTAGATTTACGCACGGTCTTTTTCTTTCTTTAAAAGTAATTTAGAGGATGAAACGCACTTTACCATCAAGGTTCAGATCAAGCAAGAGATTTTCAGCTGAATGGAAAGAAGCCCTTACTTTAGAGAATGGCTTATGCATCTCTGGGAGAGAGATGCATTAAAAAAAAAAAAAAAAAAAAAGGTAAGTACTGAATTATTTATGTGCTACTGACCTGGTATCAGCTGAGGTGCCAACACCACTGTGGGAAGGGGCCTGGAGGCAGCAGCTGGCCTGGCTATAGCCATAGCTACTTGATTTGTCATTAATAGAGGTTTCTCATTTCCCTGGAAGAGTCTCGATTCCTCAGGATGTATCCACGCCGAATCCAGAGCAAATGCATTATTCAAGTATATCTGTCCAACATAAATAAATAAAAGAATGTTAAGGCTTGAGACACAAAACTCAGAAATAAAAGCCAGAATGAAGTACCCTTAACTCAGTATTACAATACAGATAGCATCTCAATTCAGGGACAAACTTGCAAAACCAGATTGATTTCTGCTCCATAAACGTTGCAGGCTGAGTTTAGCTGACCGTCTGAAAATGAAGTGCCTTTTAACAGGGCTAATCAGCTGCTGCAGCGTCACAAGGAGAAAAGAACAGCTGAGGGCAACTGTGGCCCAACACAGTCACTCCGGATCAAGCCCACCTGCAATTCCGAGGCTTCAGCCGCCTTCTACACAAGAGAGATGGGGGTGAGGGGGGGAAATGGGATAAAGGCACAAAGCCTTGTTTTAATTATTCAGCGAGGTAAGCGTACGGATGCAGGTAACTGTGGGAGGGACGAGGGCGCAGGACCGCGAGTGACACCCTGGCACTGGGACGTGGCAGCGCTCGCGGTGACGCCACTGCTGCCCCATGGCATCCCTTTTGGGGAAAACCAGGGGAAGCACCAAGAAGAAAGGGAAAATGGAAAACTCTCATAATCATGTCCTATAGTAAAGTTAGAACATACTACTCAATGTAGTAAAGATAAATATTAAAGATATTTTAGTCCTTTCATAACTTCAGAAGAGCGAAGATGTGTAACTGCTGAGGCAGCCTCCTCCATCAACCGACCCTTACAACGTCCCTCCCCCGCGGGGTTTTGTCTGACGAACTACTGACCTTTCGCACGCCTTCGCAAGTCACAAACCCCGTAATGTTTTTCAGCTCATATACTTTATACACTTTAGCCTTAAAAATACTTCAGCATACCAAGATCAGACTTACTTTGCAGTTCGGTAGCCTTTTATCGATCCAGTTTTTCCCAGCATGAGGTGGAACCGTAGTTGTGTACACAGGTGGAAAAACAGGAACAAATTCCACGCTTGAAGAAGGTGAAAATCCTATGACCGGAGAATGAGCTCCAAATATCCACTGGGGCGGGGGGGGGGGCGGAAAGGAAGAAAAGTTAACAAAAGGATTTTACCCTGAGTAAACCGATGGCTTTCATGATTTCTTAATTGTATAAAAGAGGAGTACAGAAAATTTCAAACACATCCCTTCAGTCCAACAACCATTTGTGGTATCGTAGGCATTACAGGGCCAGTGACACACGGCACTGACATTAGAAACTGCTCCAGAAAGCCACAAATCAGTAGCCTGGCAGTAAAGCAGTGCTTGGCTAATGGCTGCTAGTCGCCCCGGAAGCTTGTTTTTTTTCTCTGCTCAAACAGAATCTCACACACAAAACAAAAACATCACTAGAAAGTGTTTTTAAAATTCGTCTGGAGGCAAACGAGAACCAAAGGAAATGTCAGAAACGTATTTTCTCTTAACTTAGATTCGTTTGGCAAATGGGTTCCCACAGTAAAACCACCTCTGCAGTTTATTTAAGTGGTCTCACGCTGGGGAATAATTGATGTTACTGTTTCATTAGACCCAGCACTACCTATTTTCTCCCTCCCACTCACTCTGCTCCCAAACCACAAGAGACGCTCGTGCTCGAAAAGGCTGGAAATCTTCACAGGGAATCGAGCAGATACTACAGCGCTCGCATCTCTGTTTTATTTTCACTTCTATCTAGTAAAAAATACAGAGACAGGCAAAACTACGAGTAGCGCTTCCGATATCTCCGCTGTAACAGGACAAACACTCCCGCCGAAAGGCTTTACTGTTTCGAGCAGCCTTACGGCAGCAACGAAGAACTGAGGTATTCACCGGGGAAAGCACGGACAGACAGACCGCTTCCACTGACGCGGCTCAAAACTTTAGTCTTTATGAATATTCAGAAAAACAGAACCACTTGACGCTGCCCGCGGCCGTACGAGCGCTGTCCCAGCGTTTCTTCCTCGCTGGCCTCCATCTGCAGAGCCCGCGCCCTGCCCCCGCCGCTTACCGGCTGGCGGAGCCGAGCCTCGCTGGAGAGACCGGCAGACCCGCTCCGGCCCTCCTCCTCCTCCGGGGGAAACACGGCTGCAGGCTCCGCAACACGCCGTACGGCTGCGGCGGCTGCCCGGCACGGCACGGCACGGCCCGGCACGGCCCGGCAGCGGGGAGCGGAGCCGCGCACCGGCGCCCGCAGCACTCGGTGCAGGGGCGGCGGGCAGAGTCCGCGGTACCGTCGCCCGCGGTACCACACAGCCCGCGGTACCACACAGCCC